>JASANE010001134.1:0-16344 GCA_030248225.1 Trileptium ribeirensis
ATTGGCCAATCGTCCTCAAATTTCCTCAAATTCGGCTAAAAAGGCTAAATTCCTCAAATTTGGCTATGCAATTCCTCAAATTTCACTCCATGATCGGAGCAAATTTCTAAAGTTGAAATTTTGAGAAAATTTCCGCGCTGCGAAATCCTTCTTAATACATATTTTTAATTTTCAGATTCCGAAACTGTCAATTATCAACATGCCGTTTTTCGGTGACGGGGTGGTGTAATTGGTCCGCTGCCATCGAAGATGCTAGAGTTGCACCGAGCGCTTGGGAAGTAGGACACTTTGCGGATA
Source organism: Trileptium ribeirensis (assembly GCA_030248225.1). Lineage (NCBI taxonomy): Eukaryota > Metazoa > Nematoda > Enoplea > Enoplida > Thoracostomopsidae > Trileptium > Trileptium ribeirensis. The sequence goes on from JASANE010001134.1 coordinate 298, forward strand.
TGATACAGCGTGGAACTGGGTCTGGACGTCCCTTGAATCCGGAGTCCAAAACAGTCGATTGCAGATGGTGTGAAGGTGTGTTGTATTAAGATACAGAACTTTTAACGATATAGTAACGTGTTTTCTAGTGCTAACGCTCTATTCATGATGACACGGAAATTCCTAAACCGTCAGGTTTGAATTATCTGTTTCTAAAATATGTGTACTATACTACTCCAATACACATACAGATACTTCCCAAAGTGTAAACTTTATGATTGCATGATAATCAAACACTACAGTGTCACGGAGTGAAGTCTTACAAGGCAGCGTCATTGGACCAGTCTTTTTCAACATCTTCCTTGCTCCGGTGATCGGAATCGTGACTGCGGCGGGTTTCAACATTCACAGCTATGCGAATGACATTCAGATATATAACTTTTTATAGCGGGGACGAACCTCTGGTTGTTACATCGGTGCAGAGTTTACTTGTTTTTTTGAAGATTTGGTTTTGTTAAGTTGTAACACCCCATCTTATGTTGTTGATATGCTAAACCAATCGTCAGCTGCACGGCTTGCCAATGAGCGAAACACGAAATAATTGTTTTCTGAGACCATCAAAAGGGAACACCTTACCAAGTATTTTACGAAATCCAAATCTTGACTTATTCAAATTCAAATCTAAGCTGAAAACTCATCTGTTCCCGTCTTTTTGACAAAAATTTTTTGTAGCATCTGACTTCTTTATTAGTGTTCATATCCAGCGCTTTTGTCACGCTTCTGCCAAAAAGGCGCGTTACAAATGTTTCATTATTACTATTATTATCTTTTATACTTCATTCGAACCACATTGACGACCTGAGTCGATTGGTTATCACCATTATCAGTTCTCAAATTAACGACTTAGACTTAGAGTAAGGCACAGGCTGAGCCTCAGTAGTTTTGGGCACCGGCCGGATTTTTCGTTGGCCGGATGGCCGTGGAAAACGGCGATCCAACGGCCGCCGGCTTTTTCTAACCGGTGCCCAACACTAGTGCTGACTTGACCGTGGTAGTAACCCGGGACCAGGAAAAGGTAATGACCCGCCACTGGGCCGTGGTAGTGGTCCGGTGGCTCCATAACCTAGTGATAAGACAACTTCCTAAGCAGCTAATGTATAATCTTGGAATTCGTAGAAATAGAGTTGAAAACCTAACCTGCATAGGAAAACAGTTGAACACAAGCTTGGAAAACCGCTGTTGCAGACGGATTACAATTACGTATACGGCAGGCACGTAGCCACACTTCTACTTTAGGGGAGGCAAGGAAATTCAAAGGGCAAGTCGGTTTCAGGGGTGCCAAGATATTTCATATTTATAAAATGTTCCGTTACGTCAAATATACGCGGCATTAGCAAAAGTAAAAGAATATATCTGCATTAAATCTGATACCATAGGAAACAAATTCAAATAATGAAAATCCACTTCGCAGATTATGAATATAAAATTTATATGTTTATATTTTTAGTGTCGCCGCACAAGCCCGCACCCTCTGGCTACATGCCTCGTTTTTAGCAAAACTTTATCCAGTAAGTCCTGGAAAATTGGTAGGTGTTCAAGTTCAATGTGAGGAATTTGACTATGTCTTGGAAGTAACTTTGCCAGGGCGAGAAGCCGACCCTTTTACCAACCTTCCAGATTTCTGGATGGATTATTACTACGAACTTGGAGAAATCGCTGATGGAGAGCTTGGTTTCCGTGAACTTGAGTTTCCACTGCGTCCCTGTGGAAGAGCAGAGTAGACAAAAATGCTATTCTGTTATCTTGAGCAGCAGGATAACAGACGAATTTGGTTGCTTTTGGCTTCTGAATCGCGCCAGTTGAGTAATTGCCAGGTCACACACGGTGGCCGGTCATCGATGTCACCCTGCTCCATTAATGTGTACCCTAGCTTTAAAATTGCATATTGTTCTGCACCATATCTTATAAGTGTTAAAGGCCTCTCGGCTCAAGGGGAGATGGTTAGACGATCTCAGCGAGTAGGAAGTGAAATGGAATGCCTGCCAAAAGTTTTAAAAGTGCATCGCATATACCCCAACTTTGCTAAATGTTTCCCAATTTCCCACAGTTTTTGATAAAATGTTCCACAATTTTTTGCCAAGCTAAATTATCTCCAAATTTTCCATGATGTTTGCAATGTTCGTGAAATTTTTGGCCCGCATCCGGCGCACTGAGGCGTCCGAAGTGCAAGAGGTGTAAATATGGTAGAAGACTCTTAGGGTGCTAGACCACCTACTGAACCCTATGCCATACATTTGACGTTACTAATCTTCTTACTAGCGAATCCACAAGGGTAATTTATAATCGATACTCAATCTTGTCCTGCACAGATGAAATGTTGGTAATATTTTACATCAACCGCAGAAGTTGCAACAGCGAATATCCAATATCTATCTCGCATCGGCTAACTGCTCCGTTTTGTCTCTGTTACACGATGGTTGTTAAATCCAAGGACTGACTTTACAACAGAAAACATTTTGGTCCACTGTCCCAGCAGAGCACCTCGTTGCCGATGACTCTACAACTAATTGGCCACATAAAGAGTTGAATAAAGAATAGCTAAGTTATGGAACACAAAACCGTGAAGTCTCCAACAAGGTTATTTTACAAACTGAGGATTAATGTACTAGGATCATTCAATAATGCTGGTCTGCTCAGATTAGCTGTATCGCGCCGTAACGAATGATGAGAGTGAGAACTGAGGACTCTGAGAAATGTAGAAAACAATGTCACACCCGTTGCAGAGCAGTTTCTGAAACGGGAAGCGGCACATCTATTGAAGGTGTTGTTATTCAAAACATTTCTATTAATAATTTCTGCAGGTACAGTTCAGAAATCAAAGTGAGACTAAACAAACTTAAGTCCAGACTAGACTCTAACAATGGTAATAATTCTATAAACATAAATTATGACCGCATGCTTTACCTTAAATAAGATAACAAATAAATCATGTCGTAATGTTTGATTCACGGTTAAGATATGAAGTTTACACTTTTTCATTTATGAACTGAAGTGATAAGACATCAGGCGCTGACGTGATTGTCTTCATTTTATACTTGGAATACTTTTAGAAATTTAATTGGCAAAATTATAATTGCTGGAGAATTGAACAAAATATTATTAATCATTATTATTAAGTTCATTATGGCTTCCAGAGAAGAGAGGACACTTCTCGCCGTAACATGACACAAATTTAACAGGCATAACGCGATCCATCTGGCCTTTTGAGGGGTCATATCATCGACAAATTTCTGTTTTGGGTAAAATAATTTTAATTCAATCCACCAAAGTACAACAAAGAGGGGTACAGACGAAGCGGATCACCTACAATGTGGCCGCTGAGACCTCGGTTACATTTTCGGGATTTCACGGAGTCCATTCAAAAAAATTTGGGGTTCTATGCTCAGCTTAACAGAGGTAATAAATATCAAAATACACCTACTATAACTTACTAGCACCATTGCAACTAAATAATTGTGCCTAAAGCAGGAAAAACACATAGCAGCTGGACTAGTAGATTGAATCGAAAAAACGAATTGAGTCCACACACCAGTACCAGATGGTCCTGAACAGTTTTGATCGCGGAGGCAAAGGTCGTCAGGTTCAATCCCAATACCAATTTGTCGCGTTACTATACACGAAAAATCAGTTGTAACAGTAATACTTATATTTTTGGTTCAGCAGTGGAAGTCGAGAACATGGTGCAGGACGCAATAAAAATTTAAAAAATCATTGGAAATTTTTTCGGATTTTTTATGACATTCGGGGTTTTCGGGTGTTTTTGGCATTCGGGGTTTTTCACGGTTTTTGCGGCTGCGTCCACCCAGCACATAATGCCTGACGAATTTAAATATGTCGCTCCGAAAATATCAGTTTGTATATCTGTACATCAACATATAATCGAACGATTCTTGGAATTACGTTTTATCAAGCAGTTATCAAGAACTGTTTGTTAACTATATTAATGCGTTTTCATGTGACAAAAGTAGATAATGCCCTAGAAGTTGTAAATTTGTTATGTTGTGATGCCATTAATGTTGCTGTTGCTTCGACTATAACCATTCGACTGGTATTTGAACCAGTCTCCGAGCAGAAATCGAACAGCCTATTTAAGGCCAAAAAGGCATATGCGGAGTCTTCAAAGGAACGTTAAATATGGATTGACGGGGCTTCTATCCTTGGGGTTAACCCACCACACCCTCCTCCTACCGGCTCCTATGCCTTAAATCATTCCAAATTCTGCTGATGTCTATACAACCTTGACAATGGTATGATCGATTTAGACATTTTTATAGTAGAGATGTCTTTACTCCAACAGTAAAGTTGTATCCTAATATTTGCATGCTGATATTAGGTTGTAAACTTAGCCGCCGTAAACTATATCAGCCAAAAATGCTCACAGGGGAGTTCAAGGTTAGAAAAAAGGACAGCTTAGAGCGGGGCGTCGGGGGCGGCAGCGTCGGGCTTAGTACATGGCTCATATAGTGACCTCAGCTTAGCCGAAGAATAAGGCTTAGTATATCGAGAACGGCATGGCATGCATTACACTTCGGCCCTTAAAGTTGACATGGGCCCAAAAATGTATCCCCTTGACGACCTCCCCTCCCTCGCCCTCGAGATACCCGTTACCCCCCTTGGGCATCGTGCATGTATAAATATCAATACTATTGCTTCATTATATAATATAACTAGTTAGCTTCATTAATGAAACTAGTATCTTGCCAGCAATTTATTGTTAAGTGGAGCGAGTGTAGACCTGGAAGCAGTACGTTGCCAAGCAAATGAAGGTTTCCAGCAAAGCTTTAGACTGCATTCTGGAAATGAAATCGGGGTCGGTAGACCCTCAAAGCTTTGAAAACCCTCAAAACGTAACATGTAGACACGCTGGACTCTTGAACAAAATTATCGTATTTATCGTGCGTTATAACCAAATCAAATCTAGCTGTATGAAAATACGCAAAAATATGGCGAAATTTGATAAATGGATATTTCTGGCAAGCTGTCAACGAGCTATGTTCGGGCTCACAGCGTCCCAGGGTGTGATCCCGGAAACGTGATGTTCAGTTGGCAAATTTGTAGATATCAATGAATTGATTCCATTAGTGATATGCGTTTTTCGGTGTAAGTCAGTATGCAGATTTGGTAAAACATCCTTAAAAACTAGTCTTTAGCGTTTAAACCCGGAGGACGGGGTCGGAACTGCCGTTCAAGTGAAGAAATTCGATTCGGAAGTAAAATATAAAAGATATAAATAGAAACAATGACAAAAAATAACCATAACCAAAGAGCAAGTAGCGTCAAGGGAAAAATTGAAACACTACACTATAGGAACAGAACTTAATACATGTATCGAATAATAAGTAATAATTAGAGGCTGAAAATGATCTGTTTACGCGTATGCAAATTAACACATTGTTAGCTATAAATAGTTAGCACATTCGCTTTTTAGGTGTTGACATTAATTGTTTAGAAAAGATGTAGTGCATTATTTCCTCATTCACTGTTGATTTGTGAACACTTTTCCAGATTTCAATGCTTCGTAGAGAACGATTGTCTTTCAATCATTTCACTGCATCAAAAATAATCGCAGCTGTTTTTCATAAGCTGCAATGTTGCAGGGGAGCAGCCGGTGCCACTTACTTTGTTCAGCGTTAAATGTACGCGTTTTATGATTAAAGCAAAACCAGCTCTTTCCTGGTTGAAATGCGCTACATTCAATTTGACAAGTTATGGAATCTTGTAAAAAAATTACTTTTATTTTACAGCACTTAATTGTTTATTCTTTGTGTGGTTGCTAGTTAATTGCACAGTATGCCCTCATAGTCCTATTATTACATCGATCAACTAGTGTCGTTACAGGCTACAATTATAAGTATGATATGTAAAAATTATATAAGTTGCACGCAAATTTGCTTTGTGAGGCCTTTAAAACGACAAAAACGGCCGGCTGGAAAAACGAATGACCAGAAAAACGATGGGCCAGCGAGCTTTACGGTTGGTATCCAACAGTCCGGCAGGCGTACATTTTCAAGATTTATTTAGCATATTTTTTAATGTGATATTTTTTGAAAAATCTAAATTTTTACGTCGTGACTGTGCACAAAATTGCATTCATCCAGTGGCCCACAGTTGCGAGTAAAATCGCAATGCTCTTTACGCTGCAGTTCTTATTACAGCGCAACAACAAATACTTCATGCCAAATCAGATATTGCTCTACGCTACCCAAGTTGCATAATTGCTGTAAGACCCGATACCTTTCATTTGGTAGGCGTACTGCAAGGGTCGTGTTCAAAAGTATCCAGATATATTTCACGGTTTATATCTAGCGTAGGCGATACTTTACATATATTATATTGTATATAATTCTAATTCGAGCGCCCAAGTATGACAACATTCCTACCGTCAGGTTTGATTTATCTGTTTCTAAAATATGTGTATATACTATACTACTCCAATACACATACAGATATTTCCAAAATTGTAAACTTTATGATTGCATGATAATCAAACACTACAGAGTCTTACAAGGCAGCGTCATTGGACCAGTCCTTTTCATCTTCCTTGCTCCGGCGATCGAAATCGTGACTGCGGCAGGTTTCAACATTCACAGCTATGCGAATGACATTCAGATACATAAACTTTTTATAGCGGTGACGAACCTCTGGTTGTTACATCGGTGCCGATTTTATTTGTTTCCTTGAAGATTTGGTTTTGTAACAACATATTAAAACTCATCAAATCTAAAACTGGACTAATATATTTTTCTCGGCAGAAATATGACGGACAATCCCTAGACTTTGGAGGTGAGACGATCAATCCCACTGATACAATAAATATTTTATGCGTTACATTCGACACGAAATTGACATTCGCAAAACATATCGCAGAATTACCAGGATCTTGTACCTGGCAACTACGAGAAAGAAAGAAAGAACCACCTGGATGTTGATACAACTCATTCAATCGTCAGATCTTTCGTCATGTCTCGAATTGACTATTGTAATGCACTGTTTGGTGGTCTACAGTCGGTTTATCTTTCGTCTTTTCGTCGCCTTCGCCACACTGCGGCCAGAATTGTTTCCGGCACTCGGCGACGCGAACGTTTATAAGCCCCGTCTTGAGACAATTACATTGGTTTCCACTAGATAAACGAATTAAGTACAAGATACTTCTGGTCATTTACAATGCGTTAAGTTGTAACACCCCATCTTATGTTGTTGATATGCTAAACCAATCGTCAGCGGCACGGCTTGCCAATGAGCGAAACACGAAATAATTGTTTTCTGGGACCATCAAAAGAGAACACGTTACCAAGTATTTTACGAAATCCAAATCTTGACTTATCCAAATTCAAATCTAAACTGAAAACTCATCTGTTCCCGTCTTTTTGACAATAAATTTTTGTAGCATCTGACTTCTTTATTAGTGCTCATATCTAGCGCTTTTGTCACGCTTCTGCCAAAAAGGCGCGTTACAAATGTTTCATTATTACTATTATTATCTTTTATACTTCATTCGAACCACATTGACGACCTGAGTCGATTGGTTATCACCATTATCAGTTCTCAAATTAACGACTTAGAGTTAGAGTAAGGCACAGGCTGAGTCTCAGTAGTTTTGGGCACCGGCCGGATTTTTCGTTGGCCGGATAGCCGTAAAAAACGGCCAGCCGGTAAAACGGCGGGCCAACGGCCGCCGGCTTTTTCTAACCGGTGCCCAACACTAGTGCTGACTTGGCCGTGGTAGTGACCCGGGACCAGGCAGAGGTAATGGCCCGCCACTGGGCCGTGGTAGTGGTCCGGTGGCCCCATAACCTAGTGATAAGACAACTTACTAAGCAACTAATGTATAATCTGGGAATTCGTAGAAATAGAGTTGAAAACCTGCATAGGAAAACAGTTGAACACAAGCTTGGAAAACCGCAGTTGCAGACGGATTACAATTACGTATACGGCAGGCACGTAGCCACACTTCTACTTTAGGGGAGGCAAGGAAATTCAAAGGGCAAGCCGGTTTCAGGGGTGCTAAGATATTTCATATTTATAAAATGTTCTGTTACGTCAAATACACGCGGTATTAGCAAAAGTAAAAGATAAAGAATATATGTGCATTAAATCTGATACAATAGGAAACAAATTCAAATAATGAAAATCCACTTCGCAGATTATGAATATAAAATTTATATATTTATATTTTTTAGTGTCGCCACACAAGCCCGCACCCCCTGGCTACATGCCTCGTTTTTAGCAAAGCTTTATCCAGTAAGTCCTGGAAAATTGGTAGGTGTTCAAGTTCAATGTGAGGCATTTGACTGTGTCTTGGAAGTAACTTTGCCAGGTCGAGAAGCCGCTGGTGCGCCAGTTGCAAGCAGCTTGACAGTAGTTCCGTATAAAACCGATGTGCAAAGGAACACATTTTCTGTTCAGGACTTTAATTTTGTATACGGGCTTGCACAAGGCAGCCCAACACCCTTTTACCAACCTTCCAGATTTCTGGATGGATTATTACTACGAACTTGGAGAAATCGCTGATGGAGAGCTTGGTTTCCGTGAACGTGAGTTTCCACTGCGTCCCTGTGGAAGAGCAGAGTAGACAAAAATGCTATTCTGTTATCTTGAGCAACAGGATAACAGACGAATTTGATTGCTTTTGGCTTTTGAATCGCACCAGTTGAGTAATTGCCAGGTCACACACGGTGGCCGGTCATCGATGTCACCCTGTTCCATTGTGTACCCTAGCTTTAAAATTGCATATTGTTCTGCACCATATCTTATAAGTGTTAAAGGCCTCTCGGCTCAAGGGGAGATGGTTAGACGATCTCAGCGAGTAGGAAGTGAAATAGAATGCCAAAAGTTTTAAAAGTGCATCGCATATACCCCAACTTTGCTAGATTTTTCCCAATTTCCCACTTTGATAAAATGTTCCACAATTTTTTGCCAAGCTAAATTATCTCCAAATTTTCCATGATGTTTACAATGTTCGTGAAATTTTTGGCCCGCATCCGGCGCAATGAGGCGTCCGAAGTACAAGAGGTGTAAATATGGTAGAATACTCTTAGGGTGCTACACCAGCTACTGAACCCTATGCCATACATTTGACGTTACTAATCTTCTTACGAGCGAATCCAAAAGGGTAATTTATAATCGATACTCAATCTTGTCCTGCACAGATGAAATGTTGGCAATATTTTACATCAACCGCAGGAGCTGCAACAGCGAATATCCAATATCTATCTCGCATCGGCTAACTGCTCCGTTTTGTGTCTGTTAGACGATGGTTGCTGAATCCAAGGACTGGCTTTACAACAGAAAACATTTTGGTCCACTATCCCAGCAGAGCACCTCGTTGCCGATGACTCTACAACTAATTGACCACATAAAGAGTTGAATAAAGAATAGCTAAGTTATGGAACACAAAACCGTGAAGTCTCCAACAAGGTTATTTTACAAACTGAGGATTAATATACTCAATTAAAATCATTTGTCATCGCTACCTCATTGCCGCTAGAAAGACTGTTATAATTAACACCTGACAAGATCGTTAATGGATTATTTAAAGGAAATACAGCTTTCCTGAATATGTTAAGAATGTATGTTGAAGAATTGGCACCCGAGCTTTGGTGACGGAAAACACAGCTTTAGTTAATACACTAGTTGAATTGATAGCTACTCTACTCCTAAAATTTGGATGATAATTTCATGTAATTTTGTGTGACATTTTGCTACAAGTTGTGTAAAAATTAATGCGAATACGGGTAATTGTAGTGCGTAACAAATCCTACATCAATTGTGTATGTATGACTATGTCAACAAGTAGTACGACATTGACCCTAATAAATGTATAACACATTGTACATTAACTGTATGAATATTTACATATCCCTTGTTTGAATTTACGTACAAGAATTGTATAATTTGTTATACGTAACATTGTATGAAATTACACACAGCGTATGTATTATAAATTGTACACGATTTGCATGAAATTACATAAAAGTATATATGATTATTTACACACAATTGCTATGAAATTTCAGATAATAAATGTATGTTCTATTGCACATAATTTATTTGAAGCTGTACAACGCATATATTAAGATTGAAAATTAGTAAAAATAATTCTCGTTATGTAAAAATATTCATACATTATATGTATTTTTGTTTAATGCAAATATTTATAAAAATTCGTACATTATAATTCAAATTCGCAAATATGTTCAAATACGCAAATTCAAACAATGCATGTTATATTTGATGATGCAAATATATGCGATGAAGCATGCTATGTATTTCATACTATAAAGTGATAAATTATGATCAACCACGATTGTATTTTTTGTACAGACAAATATGAAAATTCAGACAAAAAGGGAACCGCTGCAGCAAATTTTATACAAAATTGTTTTGTTATTCATACATTACAAATGTATGAGCTATCGCACTTAAACTGTGTATGTAAACCAGACCATACAAATAATGTTCAAGATATGTCTCATCCTTCAATGTACATGTCATCTTTACCATGTATATATGCTGCCTGCACAATACGCGACCGCGCCAGCTAATCATGCTTTCATCTAGAACTCTTGTTCTAGCACATAGGATGAAGTAGATTTCGACACTTGCAGAAGCGGTCGCAGCTTGGCTAGGTGAACACATAGGAAGCAATTTCCTAGATACGAAGAAAAAACTTCGAGATTTTTTTAGAGCCTGCTCGGGAATGATTTTTGGCATTTGGCGAATTTTCGAATAAATCAGTTAGACAAGCAGTGTTTTATAGTAAGGAGTTGCAGGATTCTGAAGTTGCAGAAACTTTTTCCCATCGGTGCTGATGATTTGGCTACAAACCAGCAAAGAATTGTGCGGCATAACGGTATTTATCAGCATTTACTATTTTGCAAAAGCTGTCAACAGGAAAGATGACACCATTATAACCGGAACACAGAGGACTAATTATACGCCCGACTTGCGCTATAAAGCTTTGGTGGCATTATCTGCTCCGTGCTTAACTGAATACATTGCGTGGCGGAATTCACAACTTCTGCTTCACCATCTAGGATTTTGTCTTCGTTTCAAATTCAATGTTGCTGTGTTCCATTTCTTGTCGATGTGGTAGCAATCATTGGTAGTTAAGAAAATTTATTACTCTTGTATTGAGCACGATAAAGGTTTTAATACAAAACTAAAATATATATAACCTACTACGTACATAACATAGTACATTAACTATGAAAATAATGCGGCCTTCATGTTATAATGTTCCCAACATTTGGAACCTATGTACCACCCACAGTGTGAAGCACACCCTCGACAACAGGGTGTCTTTAGCATCAATATATTTTTCATAAAAGGATTCAATGGTAGTTAGCCAGATGTGCTATAATGTTCCGAAGGTGTCAAGGACACCGTGTTTTCATTATATTCATATTGACGGTATGCGGCATACCATTTTCTCAAGGGCATATATATCTACTACATAATAAATGTCGAAGTTTTCAAAAAGTTTATAACACAATTGAATAATACACCGCATTAGCTCTTTGTGTTACTGTTAATTCTCGAAAAAATGGTAGCTAAGCGTCTGCGACACCGTAAACAAAAAAGTGTAGTTACTAAGGGTGCATCCTATACCATTAGGAATTGATTTACGGTATGGGTGTGACCCTGAATGTATGTATATACGTTGGCAGTGTCGTGAATACAGTTGTACAAATGTTCCAAACAGAGAACATTAGAATGTGAACGCCGCATATACCGCGACTTCAGGCAGACTAGAGATGTCCGTTTAGTTTAGGATGTACACTGATGAACGTGTCTTCATAACTGCTCACCTAAAATTTAGTAAGCTGATCTTATGACCTTAGGGACAAGCAGGAAGTGTTCAGGTAACTCGAGCAGTCTAGTGTCTAGCAATATAGCTTGATAAAAGTTTTTCTTAGCCGAACCCATATTATGGCCAACCATGGAGTCGTAATGCAAAAATTCGAGTCCTGGTTTTAAAAAGGTTTTCCCAGCGCGACATTCACGTGCTCTGGTTGCAGCAGTGTTGGCAAGTTTATTTATTCTATGCCAATACTACGATGGCATGGCTAGAAATATCTACGGTGCTTCACAAAATCCGTTGATGCGTAAAAGTTAGGGAGCGTTTATGTGAAACAAATTTCTGTTAATAGGTATGATATTTCAGAGTACTTCAGGCAATAGCACCAGTCGTCTCAACTCATCAATTGAGGTCAAATGGTATATATAATCAAATATTTGCCAAGAAAATATTTTAAGTTTTTGGGTCCAAAGGATGAACCTACTGATAAACAAAACAGTCGGAAAATTTCTTTGACATGACTGACCGTATTTCAGAACCAGCTGCATAAAATGAGCAGAACATCGGAAACCATAGTTATATCATCAAAACTAACGATGTCAGCTTTACGAAGGGTTTGCTACTATTCCTGGACAGAATGCTATAAATGGGACAAACTATAATACTGCTCCGCACAGTTTTAATAAATACAGTTGAATGCCAGGAACGCATTTTCTAGCTGCGTTCAAAATATGGTGCTTTACTCCAATGTTTACTGAGTTATATAATTTGCAAGTGCACTGTCTGGTGCATGAGGAACTTATGTTTGCCAAGGTTACAGCATTGTTAACTGTTCAGAATTATGTTGTAGTGCAATAATCAAATTTAATAGTTTAGGCCGGAGTATTTCTAAGTAATCTATACTCTGTTATGCATATCAACTTGGCCTGGTTTAACTCGAACATATACCGCAGATCTCTGAATGGGTAACACAGCTGCTACATCCATCCAAATGGGTTTGCTTTATTAACTTTAATTAAAGATCAACAGTTCATACTTGGTCAAAATAAAAATTCCTGCTGAAACTATTTGTTGTACTTACGTTTTGCAGGGCAATTCGCTCAGCTAATATTCATTTTTATTTCTTTTGGCTGTATTGAAACATTATTTCTGATTGATTGTATAACGTATGTTTGTACCACAGCTAGAGTAAAAACACAGAAACTTTGAAACAAATTTTTTATACCGGAAATCTGGTGCGGTATGGATTTTGCGTTTCGCTGGAACCACAAATGGAACATGATTTTGGGCGGAACCGAAATCGCAGTTATTCCGTGATAGGTAAATTGCGAGAATGCATTCATGGAATGGACGTGTAGTTTTAAATTAAAAGGAATTAAGTGAGCTATTGTGGATGCTTTTAATATTGCGGGTTTTTTCTTTCACATACAGCAATCACATGAATCACATCCCCTTGATAATGTAATACTATATAAAGCTCTATATGACCCATTACCATTTTGCATTGCAACATTTCTCGAAAACCTCAAACAGGATGAACCTATTACGTGTTCGAATTTACGCTTCCATGGACCTATTGTTGGGACCATACATGGGCGACGGTCGAAATCCCATGGAAGATAGCGGGTGCCTCGGAGGGGAGGGTGTAGTAATTTTTTAACGGATTATGGAACTCAAATTTTCAAAATTTTTGGCACCCACTTTTACCAATTTTCCTGTAGCTTGAACCAATTTTCACTGAATTTTTGAATAATATTTCGCATACATGCTGACGCTTTGAGGTCTCGGGAGGGAGAGGGTAGCCGGAGTCGACGAGGGTGCCAAGGTCATCTCTGGGGTGGGTAGGGAACCGAGAAGGGAGTGGTACTGAACAAGGTTGACAAGTCCCCAAGACCCGTTTTTGCCCACACCTGCTGCAAAGGATTATCCTCCTCAGGGTATGTATGGTTGCAACAGTAACACGTTAGATTAATTTACAGTTGCACAAGTGCATTAAGGTAGCGGGATCACACATTACAATATACATGGGTTAGAGCATATTATTATTTCAATTTCGGTTGACTAAAGCTCAATATCGCTGCTATGGCTGTCACCTCGCTGCCCACTGTCATTATTTACATTAGTATCATTATCACTGTAGTTATTACTCCCCGTGCCAACTGCTGATTTGTACGATGATACGGACGGAGAATGACACTCGCTAGCGCCAGCTACACCACCACCGCGTTTGACATCATACCGACTATTACTTCCATTCACAATATCACCGGGAATATAATTTTCAGCCGGCTTATCTGCAGTACGATCGAGAGCAATGCCACTATTTTTTTCAGTACAACTACTTTGCTGACTGTCGACGACGTATGCGATACTAGGCCTAGGAGAAGTGACACCAGTTCCATACGATGGTTTCGGATCAGACGGCGGTGTACTTCTCGATGATACCGGACTATGATTAACATTTTGATTACTGTGTCGAATATGCATGCGGACCTGTCCATTTGATATATCATTTAAAGATGATGTACCTGGCGGTCTGTCGCGAAATGTGTTCAGTAATTATATGTAACAATTTGCGAAGAGTAACCTTTCATCGGCCTAGCGCTGAAACAACCGCTATTACTTCCTGATTCTGGAAATGGATATATATTGACTGTATTGAATGAGGAGTGATTATTAGCGTTGTCAATATATACATCATCAGAACTTCTTCATCTAATGATCGTGATCGTTATTGTTAGATCAAGAGTTGATGTAAAACAGCAGCTTCAGTTTTATGGATAGTTCATATTCAACTACATGAAAACAGTGTATTGATAACAATTGCTTACCACCAGAGCACTCGTCGGTTAATGGCATCAACATCGGTTGAATTGATTTAAACTAACTAGACAACGTTCGGCGGCTTGATTCTATCATCATATCGATTCGATTATCAGTTGACACATTATAGTGATACGGTCGACGAAGTAATTTGAGGCTTTGAGGCGTCGTTAGCAATCGTTTGGTTGTCTGCTGAATCACCCAATTGCATCTTGGAAATCTGGTGAGATTTAATACTTATTTCTGTTGTATTCATCACAACAGAAAGTGGCGCAACCAGCAGGATAATTACTACGATGCCACCCAAAAGCAAGTCCGGGTTGATTCGTCAATCCATTGGGCCACGGAAAGCTCGACTGCTTCAAGCCATCGTCAACGCCAGATCATGCCACGAAAATCTCAAATAGACATACATGACACAACGGCAGCGGGACAATAAATCGAAGTTAGCGATATGATAGCGAAACTAGAAACTATGATTACCGGTACTGAGGAGAATCGAGATCAGTGGCAAAACTGATAGAAAATCTGCCCGATGAGGATATCGAAGCAGAAGAACTCGTTCATGCAAATTTCGTTTCCGCGAGTGACAATTATATGACAGTTGTTGATGATGCAAGGGAACAGTTATTTCGCCTGCAAGCGGTCTTGGAAAGGCTACAAACAGTTTATCATCCACTGGCAACCGCAACAACTGCACCAGCTGTTAACCCCAGGGTCAGTCAGTCAACAGTTAAACGTCCCAAACTTTCACTTCCTGAATTCGATGGAGATCCAATGGCGTGGAGTCAGTTTTGGGCGCTATTTCGTACAAACATCGACGAGTCGAATCTTCAACCAGTCGAAAAACTGGCTTATTTACGAGGACAATTGCGTGGCTCTGCTCTGGCATCTATTGAAGGGTTGGAAATCAGCGACATTAGTTATACAATAGCTGTTAACATACTTAAGAAACGATTTGAAAGAACACCAGAAATTATGATTGGTAATTTATACAGTCAACTTAAACGACTTCCGATGTCATCTAACACTGTTAATGATTTAAGACGAACATACGATCAATGCGAGCGGACATTTAGGCGGCTAAAAGCCGAAGGAGAAATTATCGACACAAATCGATCGTTAGTAATGGATGTCATCAGCAAATATCCTAAAGAAGTTTTGACAGAAATCACTCGACGCGACGGAATTGGGACTCACTCGTCAGTTTCCGAAGTCCAAGCCGCATTTTATAAATTTATCAACGAAACCGACAATCTACATGGAATGCTGTCGGATTTAGAGCCCTTTAATAACAAATCATCGTCTAGCAGTTTTGCTTCAACCGATATTAAACCATATATATCACCGGAGCAATAACACCAATCAACAACAGGGATCGGTCT
>JASANE010001136.1:0-18865 GCA_030248225.1 Trileptium ribeirensis
ACAGGGCCGAAGCGGCCCTGTTACAAAGTAGTTGAACAATTCGAAAGGTTTAAACTGCTTACGATCGGACAGTTTTGCCTTCTATCGTTTTTGCGGTGACGCAAACCGTTGTCTTTATGGAGCACTTATATGTTTATTTGATGTCAGTAGAAATTAGTAAAACAAACAAAACAAAATTTTATGTTCATGCGAGGATTTACATTTTGCGAACGTATGTATTATAAAAACTATAGAAAAACTTTAAACTGTTAACTTAAAAACTAACTGTTTCCATGCCAGATGTTGTATTTCCGGCTGCAATTTCTGTGTAAAATTGTGTATATACGTACGGAAGAGGTTAATGTCCAATCTAGTACAGCGGTCTTGGAGGTTTGTCTTGGCAAAAATACAACCTGCGATGCTTGCTTGCGGTGAATACGGTGTGCCGTAAATACGCTAGTGGTTGGCGCAGACTAGAGGTGATACTTTAGGCTCTGAGCTCGGCATAAGGCGCGGCAGAGCCCGCATGATGTCTGAACAACCGCGCCTCACCAGAACGTAAAACCTGTTTGTAATAGCTGAGCCGAAACTAGTGTTTCTAGAAATTGTTGTGTTCGGCACTTAAACCCTCTAAAGCAACAATATATAGTTCGCTTGTTGGTTTGTATATTATGTATTATTACTAATATTGTTGAATCGCAAAATTTAATTTTTGCGAGATTAAGAGCCTAGCTGAGGCTAGATTTCTGAAGGAAGAATCGAGCCGATAACTTCCGATCATGGTTTATGAAGTACCGAGTCGAGCCGGAACCTAAGGTCTGTCTGTGAGAGTCGAGGCGAGCCAAACTGCTTATAGTTCTTGAAGGGCCGAGCCGAAATTTGAAAATTGGGCGCTTTCTAGCGCAGGTATTCATATCAAACGCATCGAATGTAAGCACGCCTAAACCGTCGTAAAATTGCGAAAATTGAATATAAATTTTACGAATTTCGCAGGTTTCACGAACTAAATCACGAACTGCATTTTATCAGTGAACCATTACGTAGCGTTCGTTCAATCACGTGCTAAAGCAGGATTTCATCAAGTTTACAAAACTTGAAAGTAATTAAAAAATACTAAATAAATAATTTCGCTAACCTTTGGTAGAGTTTTGAATAGAAACGCAAGAACCAGAAGCACCAAAAGAACTATGAGGCACGAAAATATACTGGCTAGCTGAAATAAATAAAGATGGTTATTATTTGACAGACACAGGCATTTACAGTTTGCAGCGGTTGAGAAATTAACGTTTTAAAAACGCTTTGTTGCTTCTCGCAAAGAGACGTCTGATCGAATGAATGAGCTGTTGTACGCATATCCGTAATTAATTTCCAAAACTGATAAAATTTCAATAGCACTTTAATGTGTAATATATCGTGTACGTTAGTAAAATGTATCGGAACCGGCTATAAAAATCTGATTCATTTGCTATTCTTACCTTAGCTTCGCTACTCCCTGTATACGCAATATATTAAACCTGTATGTCACTTTCGCTTACAATTAATCATGTACTATTGTCAGCATTAGCTGTTTAAAATCTATAGAAAACCTACCTGAGTACTGCCCCCTTTTTCCTGTACTGAACTACGGCTAAGTGAGGCACCGGCACAGTGACATTTGAAGAATGAGCCAATAAAATTACCAAGACCTAACGCGTACCATTCCTGCAAATATAAATAGCTGTAAATGCACATTTTTTTAGTTTATTTTAATTTATTCGCGCACTGCGCACAAATAAACTTGCAATTTTGCACTTCACCGTTTATTTGGTTCCATGCGCCAGTTCAAATTATAACAAAATAACGCATAAAAGAATGCCCATATTTTATTCGCTTCATCCTTTCATCTTCGAATTAATGTATATTTCGTCGAAATGTTGAACAAAGTTTCTCGCATCGGTGAACTTAACATGAATCGTTTGCTTCAAACACCGTAAGGTAAGCTGTTATATAGTTCCTTGATGAAGCTCGTACAGCGAGCGCATAACAACGCATGTTTGCTATAAGCTCAGTGGCCCATGTCAACTTTAGGGGCCGTACGTTATAACGTTAGAAAAAACAACATCTTAAAGCGACGGGTTCGAGGGGCCGCAGCCCCCCGACTTAGGCTTATGCTAAGACTAAGGCTTAGGCTTAGCATATCGAGACGGTATAGGATGCATTATACTTCGGCTCCTAAAGTTGACATGGGCCAGTTCAGTTATTGTAACACCTCGCTATGTACAACGGTCCAATTGGACCTAATATGCACGAAATGCTTAAGCTAGATATATTATTCTGGCTAGACGTTTTTAGGTATCTTGAATAATTTAGTGTAAGCAAAAAACTCCGGACGCAAATAACTTAATCAATTATTCAGCACCATTTTAACATATATTACTATACAATTTGTAAAGATATGACAGCTATATTCCAAAACAGCAGCATTAGTTATCATACTTCAAATTTAAATGTATAGTATGGTGTCGGCTTGGGTATTCACCGGGCGAAAACATGAAGAAGACAAGTAATATAATTGTGATATTTATAAGAAATTAGCTATAACAACGAACTTGATTTGAATCGATTTTGTAGTTGTGTTTCGACGCAAAAATTTTCGAAACGGACATAGCTAGAGAGAAATTAACAACACCGGTAATGATAGCATCAGGAAGAATTTTGAGCATATACGTTGTCTTCGGTAATTCCGGTTTGCGAAGCCTGTAAATTAGTAATAGTTCAGTACTGGTGCTACGGTGTTTGCAAACGACGTTTGTAATAATGATGATATTGCGATGACCCCATTGGTATTATTAATCTTTCCTTATTAATCTACTTAGACTTGAAGTTTAAACAAACATTGGCTGCAGTGGCGGCTTGAACCTGGACCTTTTTGGTGCAAACCTCATACGCTAGGTACCATGCTATCTGGGAGCTGTTGCTCGGTTCCAAGGAGAAAATAACATGGGCCGATAAACCACGCCGCACGACAAATTCAATTAATGCATTGTTTCGTAATGTAAGCTATTACAAATGATAGATGTTAATAACGAAAGGGTTTAACATCACTATATTTTAATATCAATATGGGTATGCTAGTAGAATAAAACAATACCAGGTGAAATAAATAGATAAAACGGCATAGTATTCTGCGCAAATTTCGAAACATAAATTAGCCATTCAACTGTTATATTGCGCAAAACATAATGACGACTTCATCGTGGAAATTTGTCAAATTAGTTCAATCGTTATACTCAGTAATTGTAATAAGGTGAAATTGGGTTGTTCAGTCTATACTAGAGATGACACTTTGGGCACAAGGCTTGGCTCGGCTCAAGCCGAGCCGGCATCAATTGTTTTAGGCGAGCCGATCATGTCTTGAGTCAGCCGAGCTGGTCGTCGTCAAGAAAACTTGAGTCGGCTCTACTCCGAGGCGACTGGTACACACCACAATATATATTTGGATAATTATTTACCCGTACAACAACGAGCATGGAGGAACACTATTAGTGCGGGGTCTACCTTTGGAATTCTACGCCCCTATATATAGTGGCTCGAGGTGATGTGGATTCAGTGCAGAAGAGAGTTGCCACACTCTGTTCCGAATGTTCAACGGCAGCACCAGGGTGCGCATACGGTCTGAGCTATCTAGTACATGATATATTTCCAGAAGGCCGATGGACAGTTCGTTAAGTGAAGAGGAATTGGGACACCCTTGCACATCCACCTATCGTTGCGCCCCATAATTCGTCCGCGGTGAACAGCAAGTATTAATTGGACGACCCGTAGTGTTTGTTTTAATTAAAAGCATCGCGAGCTCTTATTATACTTTGAAACGTCTGTAGTTGAGATTAATACTTGTAGATATAAATACAGGAACATTACTATTTTGTCCCCCAAATTGCCAGGGCTATCCATAGGTGCGATCGATTAGGTTTATGGCCTCTGGCTCATGCGATGTTAGATTTTCACACTATATTACTGAAAACCAGGTAGAAACAGAATGTCATCGTCTTTGCGTTGATAGCCTAACCGTTTGCTACAAATTAAAACCACTGTAGCCTTGCCAGGACATTGCCCGGCTCGGCTAAAATACGAAAAACGGAACTAAGAAAATATTTATTTGAATTTGCAAGGGGAATGCTAAGTGGAGTGCTTTATGGTTCTTAGCTGAACAACGTGGAATTGTGAAGTTGGACATCGATATATGAATTTTCCTAAACTAAATATAGAGTCACGTTTATCAAAACTAACCAATTTATAAAAAGATGAGTTCTTTTCCATCATCCCCCTAGCCCGCATTTGCCCGAAAATGGTCAGATTCTAGAAATTTTGGTATTTTTATGATCCTCGAGGCCTCCCCTGATCATTTAGACCAAAAAATTGAATTTTTAAAGTTTTAGATTTTTTTGGATCACAAGGGAACCCTTGGGAACCCAAAATTTTTTTCTTAAAAATTGGATTTTTATCCAGCATTTGTCGTGGCTTCACGAGCAGAATCGAATGGTGACATTTTAACGGGATCCAGTAACCGGATCCTAAGTTATGGCCAAAAATATCGGAAGCTGAGAGGCTCAGCAATTGAACAGTTTTTGGCCTTAACTTAGGATGCTTTTATCGGATTTCATTATCATTACACTCAGCTGGTCAATCCGCGTCGAGTGGTGGGTATAAATCCAATTTTTAAGAAAAAAATTTTTTGGGTTCCCAAGGGGGACCCTTGAGACCCAAAAAATCTAAAATTGTAAAAATTCAATTTTTTTGTTTAAATGATCAGGGGATGTCTCGAGGATCAAAAATACCAAAATTTGCAGAATCTGACTATTTTTGGGCAAATGCGGGATGGGGGATAATGGAAAAGAACTAAAAGATGTCGTATGCGACTCACATGCAAACACGCATAAGTGGCTATGTTATTGATAAGAAAAACTAACTATATTACTAACTAGGCAATAATGTGTGAGTTCACTATAGGTGTGTACACCTGAGTTATTATTTTGTCAAGTCAGTTCACGATGGTAAAAGCTATGATAGTGAACAAATCATAATTTACCCTTATGTACGCGTACACGATATGCGATGCAGCAACACGTAAGCGCTGTTCACTGTCACTATTTTGCGATTTAGGATCATATTTTGACCGCGTACAAGTAAGAACGCTATTGCCAACCATGTTTCTGTCGAATGCCAAACATACACAAACAGACCGCGAACATTGCAATCTGATTAAGAATGCCATTTGATGAACGGGGACAAACGTGCGAAATGTAAAATTAACGAGAATGCAAATTCCGTTCGTACATCACGGAGCCCTTGTACGAGTTAACAAAAATGCGAATGTTAACAAAATGTGAACGCGAATTTCTGCACGAGTCAATTCCTGATGTGGACAAAAGAACATCCTTGGTGTACACACCTAAAGTGGAGTGACGCATAAGCAAAATAATGATTTTAATTAAAAGAATAACACTACAAAACTCACACGAGTTTACAATATTTACATGATTAATGGATAGTCAGGCTTGTCCTAAATGAAATAACTAATGGATAGTATATTGCAAGTTTTACCGATTTAAAATAAAAACTTACATTATACACATCATTTTACAACTTACCCCGTTGGGATTGAGCCCACGATTGGTACGTCATGCTTTTCGTTCAGCTTTAGCAAATACGATGCTAGTGTAGCAAATATAACCTAGAATAGTGTTCATAAATCAACTATAATATTCTTTATATACAACACTCCTACTTAAGAACATCCAGTTTTAGCCACCGCCAATTAAGAAACTTGGTGTCTTCGAAGATTTTAGTGCATTCTCAAATCGAACCGCATTAACGTTATATCATACGACACAGAACGTTCTGGACTATCGGATGTCATCTGCATCATTTAGTGAAAAGATATAACATGCTTAAATTCCAAAGCTACGATACTATTCTAGCAAAAAGCCATGCGTTATAATTTATCTCTTGGTGAAAGTCTTAAAACTAAAGACTAAACATGTTTGACTTAATGTGACTATTCAGGCTAGGTTGGTATCTCAAAAATAGGTATGAATAAAGGTAATGAATGTCTATCGGGGTAAGTATGTTTTAAAGGGTATTTTGTAGCAGTGTTTTTTAATAGGACTGTTCCTTAAAAGACGTGTTTGCTATCGTGATACAGTGATCCAGTATCTTGCTATACATCTTGCTATACATTTAGTCGGTTACCTCGACTACGAACCATTTATGATATAAGCAAGTTCGTTTGTTGTCTCATGTGATAACCATTGGTTTAGGTTTAAATACACAAATTGCTAACGCACGAACAAATTAAGAAATGAAAGAGGTTGGAGGATTGCAAATGTCAACAAAGGATTACATCGACTACGATTTTGGGCAATCGCCTTCGTCAGACACCTCAACAATTCGTTTAATTTCGCGTATACAAGAAGCGAACAAAGCACCAAATGCAGAAGAAATGAAGAAAGGATTTCAACGAGTAGAAAAGTTTGCAAAAGATTACCTCGACTAAGACATTGGTTTGCACCTATCTAGCTAATCTATATTAATAATGGTAAATTACCAGTCGTCTTTACGTCGTGAACTGATCGGTGTGTTATACGGAAGCTTGTTGGGCGATCAAAGAGAGCAATCGGTCTAACTATTGCCAAATTCGGTGGCAGCGCGATTTTATGATGGCAAGATAAAAGAGTATGTCTAGTTGTCAAGTATGAAGCAGTAAGAACACAATTTTAGTTTGTTTTGATTTGGAAAAGAACATTGTTCAACCCGTGCTCACTTATTGATCGAAATACATGCAGCAATATGAATTTTGCACAGAATTTTTTAATGAAAATTAAGATATCCATGGAAATTTCTATTAAATTTTCTTGGAAATGAAAAAGAAATGAAAATCAAAAATCTATCTATTTCCACGCCATTCCTGAGGTTATCGGTCCTCCTTATCGGATTTTTGACAGCATCGTTCATTGTCACGCTATTTGACCAAGAACGTGACCCACCTTCATCGCACACATCACAACCTCCCAATCCGGCACCATAAATGAAAGCGTTCTGACTAAAGCGCATTGTTGAATTCATCAGGCCCTATGTCATTAACTTTGCCTTTCCCCGAGTGTAGTTTTCATAAAGGATAACCACCAAGATTTTTTAGTTAGCGGTCACTAAAAGCAACGAAGCATTAGGTCTTTTAAACAGCTTTTAAAAAGGGAACAAATTTAGTCATTTTGATGGCAGGCCAACTGTCGAATGAAGGTAAGCAGCACTTGGTCACTAAAGTAAGGTCGACAACATGTGTTAAAAGGAACCATCAAATTTTCATGACACCCCTTACTAAGAGGAACACTATGTCTTTCAGACAGCGCTCACTAAGGAGAAGCACCTAGTGATTCCCACAATAATTTCCACCGCTGACCACATAGGACTGTGCAGACTATCCGAATACCCGATCCGCGAGTACCCACCCAAACAGATATTAATATTGGACCCTGTACCCTCGCTTGCCCGCGGATACTCGCGCACAGCTATGTGTTGCCTTGCGAAAATACTATACAGGAAGCGGCATCGGATACATTTAAAGTCTGCTTACACTTTTTTGCGACAGCCTTAATCTAGAGAGCTCATAACAATGTACCGGTATTAAAGATGACAGTGGCCCAAACTGCTGTAACAGCGACAAAACAAAATAAAACTCTCAGACTTTACTATATAATTATGGTAAACTAATCAGACCAGAATCGTCCACGTTGATTCCCACATAAGCCTTAGTTATAGTTCAGCATGCAATTATGGCGTCCTGATACGCTCTACGTTTTTATGACATATATAGCATAGAGTTCCAGATAGTTTTATTTTATCGCATTGTTGGCAACAGATTTACTTCTTATAATCCCATAAAACATGGTATAGTAAATACTTTCTACATACTTACTATGAATAAATCTACCGGAACCGGATACTTGCAGACGTGTTTTTTCATACGTGGATCGATTTGCTCTTTATAAACAGCAAGAATAAATATGCAGACTGCAGAAAGTATGCAAACGACCCAGTTACTATTGTGAATATTGGTAAAGATCGCTTTCAATGTCTATAAATAGAAAATGTACTCTGTTAATTTTTGTCGCGACAATATGGTTGTGACAATGTTTTCGGGCTTTGTGTAGCGGGACAATTATCTCACTTCGTAAAAGTTAGTCTATCCAGTGGTACATAAGGACTGGTACTGGAGCCAGCAACGAATTAACACCTTTAACAGTTAGCAAACTTTAATGATATTTATTAAAGAATTAACCCAAAGTGCATCCTCGGACGTTGTGATCGAATCACTCTGCAAGAGCGGCGATCGGCCTGTGATGAGAGACTAGTGGTAAAATCCCACTACGCCACTAGAGGTTGCTAAACTGTCTGGCAATAAACTATGTGAAGATCCATATGTTGATTCTATTCTCACACAATTTAATTTCGCCGCATGTATACAACATACGTTGCCGCATCCGACTGCGTAGTGTATTAAAATAAAATTTATACAAAGGAGTTGTTATCATGAAAATTTGTCACGATAGTTCTCTTCTAGAAAAATTAAACTATTGCTGAAGCGTAGTCCTGTACCCACGAATAAGCTGAAGCGTTGTTTACATTCGAACGCTTAGGCTTTGTACGAGTTCATCATCGTTTTGCTTCACCGATAACGGTATTGCAAAAATTCATTCACATATTATATTTACAATTGCCAAAACTCAAAAATCAAGCTTTACATTTATCATTTTATGTTAATTGTTTATATGACGTTTGCATTTTTACAAACAGTGTCTGTATAGTCGAGTGTCGACATGTTGGATTTATTGATGATATCTGAACAGATGGAACCATATACGAATCATTAATCTTCCTTGTGGTACTTATTGCTTTTTAAACGTTAAGAATATAGGTTTAAACGGCATTTGTTTAAGAAATTTCAGCCAGATAATGGATGGCACATTCAACTAATTGTTCCACACATTCAACATATAATGGTTTGACTCGGTAAAGATTAGTACATTCTCTAATAGTATAAATCTAAAACGATAAACCTTTTCTGGACCAAATTACATTTTATTTTAAATAAAAAATTTCATTAATCTTATATAAGCAAACCTTGATCAAAACTAATCATTCAATGCTTTCTTTCTGCCATAAGCTTGTTTTGTAATTACCTAACTAATACGTCACAAGTGTGACTTGTGTGCTGTAAATGGTAAAATGGATCACTAATTGGAATAGTAAAAGGCATTTTAGCTTTATGAAAAATTAAGTTGTCAGTAAAATTTAATAATACATTCAGGACAAACGTAAACTTGTTGTCCCATCCCATTGGCACGCCAACCACAAACCTTCCATGTGCAACGCATCTCAGCATCTGTCGGGCACTAATCAGGTCATTTGGTATCATAAGATTTACGGCAAACATATTTTATACCATCGTGTCGTAATTCCAACTGAATGTGCATAATATTAACATGAGTTCGTTGTTTAACTTTCGGTTTGGGTGCTAGAATCGCTTTGTCGGCCAACTAGAGACCAACTTTTAAATTTGTGTAAAAATATAAAAGAATCAAACTGGTAGCCACTTTCCCCACAAAATTTGTGTTAAATTGGTCTTCACGTCCGGAAAACGAAACTAATACATACGCCTGGCTTTGTCACTAGAAACGATGAAAATTCCAAATAATTCACAAATATAATATATTTTCGTGTGAACTGGTATCCATACCGACCGACCATTTAAACAAAAAATCTGCCCACTTATGTGGCGATTATTTTTACCCACCCAAAGTAGACTAACTGCTCCAATCTTTCCTTATTTACAGCGGTCGTCCCTACAATATGATCCATCACTCCAAAGGATTCAACGCCAACAAACTTTGGTGCTAAGCGGACAAGCTTATTATCGTCCCAACGAACTCAAAATATATTATCGCTTTTCGTTTGCCAGCCATAGAATGCAATCCTTTGCCCATACGTGTCATATCTTTGCAGTTGGCAAAGTATATCCGCAGTTCAGCCTTTTAAAACATCTTCTGAAAGCTGTAGTGTACCAGCTCCACTCATACCAAGACCATCATCTATTTCGCGTAAAATTCAGCCTCCCCCAAAATATAACAAATCAATCAAGTTTCCGTTCACTGAGTAACGAAGTGGTTGGTACTTTATAGCGCCATTTGTCGAATTTCTTCGGGTTATATGGCTTTAAAGTGGTTTAACAACTTCATCAATCGATGCTCCACATAGGTCATAAAAAGTGCTTCAATCGGGTTAAAACGAGCTAAGTTTTAAGGCATATGTATATATAAGGCATATGCAATATGACTCTGCTCGATATCATCTTAGTTGCCAAAGATATTTGCAAGTGCAGATAATGAACTATTGTCATAAATTCACGCCAAATGCGTCCATTACAGTTTATATTGTAAATTTTTCAAAGTTTAACATTATTTATGTTAGTAACATAGATAATAACACGATAGAGCATGAAATAGGGAGCTGATATTATTGGATCCAAAGGTGGCTTAATTGGTACTATATCGCAGCCCACACACGAGCCTATCACCTGCTAAACTTGAATCTTGCGCATGTCAACAGATAAAATACGGTTGTCGTTGCAATTTATCGTTTATCACCTGCAATTTTACCCGGTATAACGTAAAATGTACCACATTGTCCGAAAAAAATATCTACTTCAAAGAAGCTGATAAGTCAAAACTGTGACAATAAAATCATTATTTAGGCCAGGGTTGATGATAACGTAAAAGCTCAGAAGTAGCATATAAAATTTAACTATGATCTTAACTTAGACCTCTGAATTTACATAACCATATCTACGTGACGCTGAGTCTACACCGGTCGTTGACTTGGCTGTAACCGACGACCATGTAAAACCTAGCACTGACAAAGTAGCTTACGCACGCCTGAGAAAAGCTACGTTCATTTTAAATAATATATTCCATCTCAAACGTGACTTATGAGCGTCTCTTTAAAAATAACGTTTATTTACATCGCAATTACTCTATAATTTTCCTGTCACAATTATGACTTATGCGCCAGAAAGAGTTTAAAAAAGTAAAAAGTGTGCAAAGGTTTATAATTCAGCGCTGCATTCATAAAATAGAATTTAGCTTAAAGCTTGCTTTACATCTCAAACGGAGAACAATGAAAACAAATCTTTACCTTGATATAGCATAGATAAACACAATTTATCATTAAAATAATGACCGAATGGTCGAGCATTGAATATGTTATCACATGCTCTTGTGCTATGTCCTCACACAAATGTATCTTTCTTATTGATTTTATATTTAGTTTAAAACATATAACCAACAACCTTTAGATAACAAAAATTAAGTTGGTAAGATTTTTTACTTTTCATATACGTTACACGTCAGTCCGGTTAATCAAATTATAACTAATCTTACTATGTTGAGCAAGTTCCTTTATTTTATATAATATATGTCAATCCAGGTCATCTAAACATATACACTTCTATATCAGCATGGCTGTGAATCTATAAAGTGCTGTAACACATATTTCTTTAAAAAACTAAACGGTTGATTAAATGTTCATGGTTGAGTTCACTGAGCAAGACTGAGTTTTCGCCAGGAGAACTCGTTGGTTATTCATCTAAAATTTCATTGATGACGAAAAGCCATACCAACAAGCTTGCTTGAGAATGTATCCAGAAAAATATCTTTACCATTTCTATATGTCTCTGAGCAGACACGTGGGTGAAGCTGCTGATAGCACGAAGTAGAGCCCTAGAGCCCACATACCAATGGTTTTACATCGAATCACAGCATACTCATCATCATCGAACAAATTGCGCCAGCGCTCAAATTTACACATGAGATATGCTGTTATCATGTCTAGCACAATGTGCATCAAATAATTACAGCGAGAAAGTTCAGTTCACGTACTTAAAGCTTGAACTATCTTCCGGCTTAAGCGGATTAACGTATTCTACTCCAAATCAGTGACCAACTACTAATAAGCAAAAACACAAAACACACACTTAGAAAAAAGACTTGTTGTAGTATCTCGAAGCACCGTCGAATTATATTTCCAAGATTTAGATGAAGTGCTATATTTACGGGTCATTATTTTTGTATGAAATATTACTTACTTACATGCTACCAAAGTCAACCTGTGAGGCAACATAAAATCTCAAAGCTGCGATTAGGATTGATTTAACTGATCAGGGTAATTTTAGTGGTATATTTATCCGCAGTAGGTGAAATAATATATAAAAAATTAAGAACAGTGATGAGACAAAATATTTATTACCGAAATAATACCGAGAGGAGTGCTAGAATCATCAGCGATGTCTTCGAGACCGAGCAGCGGCGGAACTTGACTAAGTATAACAAATACCGCCGCGCCTGTTGTCATGCCTTGAACGAGCTGGTCAGACAAATATGATGCGACAAAGCCAAGATGAAGTAGACCAAATCCAACCTAAAATATTTATATACATGTGGATGTCTTCAAAAAGTTATAGCAATTACGATTACTAATAAACGTTTACCATTTTATAAGTGCCCACAGCTGATTAGCAATGGTAGTACAAAACTTAAAACACGCGTAGCATTTATTATTTTTTACAAGTATTAAGTACTGCAATCTTTGGTTTATGGAAATTAATCAAATGAATTTTAAATTTCATTGTTTACAACTTTAGTCAGACTCAGAAGCAATTCGAGTATAATTTTGTTGTACTTGAACACATAAAGAATTGGTGCAATAGGAGTAATTTGATTAAATATTTAAATTTGTTGTTTCTGTACGACTAAGTTTCTTGCTAAAATCAATCTTCGTTTCTTAATAGTCCAGAGAAGCTGCTCATTAGATAGTTCGTTGTCTTCGAATATTCATAGATCTGGTATTTTATATGATTGGATATTTTAGTTACAGAAGCGCTGTGGTTGCCGACTGCCCAACTGCCGTAAAAATTGAGAACAAATGCAAGCAACATAATATATACTAGCAATTTATGAATATATATTAATGCAACATATTCCAAATGTATTGCAGAATTGCATTTTGATTGTAATGTTTAGTATTCACGACATAAGTTACGCTGTGTGCTCTTCTCGGCACCGAATAACAGTCCATCCGGGCCTGCCGTGATGTCAGATAGCCAAGCCATTCTAGTCTGTCTGTGGGAACATAGTCGAGCTGACATTTTGAATATGGAAAAGATAGGTTTGGCTCTTAAAATCACTTCTAAAACCAACATACTTATGTCACCTGAATTGGTACAATAGTCGCCTACAACCTCAACAGCAGAAACATCCGAGTCTACCTCGGCGTGTATTTTAATAAGGTACTATATAATTCTGTCGTTGGATTGTGTATTATATATTATGTTTAATTTTACAGAATTGCAAACCTTTACTATTAAGAGCCAAAGAATCGAACCAAACTTGACTTACAATCGAAAGAGGTAAGCAGAGGCATACATGGTTCTTGAGCAACCTAGCAGGGCATTATGTAGAGCTCTAGCTTGAAAATCTGGTTCACTCTATTCTCGCATGTTTCGTTTTAGCGTTTATTTAATTTGTAGCATGATTTTATAACAAGTGATGTATTTGACCTAAATCTCCGTTCATGCAAAAATCGCAAAAATTATATAATAGAAACAAATGTTAATATATTTTTATGATTTAAACTGAAGTACTAAAAGTTATTTTCCGGGCTATCGTTTAATTTTGTAATGATTTATTTCTTCGTATTGATTTTAGTGCAACCGTATTATTGCAAACCATGTTAGATACAAACCAAATCTCTGTAGTACAGGTCTGCTGCAAAAAAGCAATCGCCATATATAAATGTCACTGTTTGTGGAAGTCAAATCGATTCGCTTCCAGACTCTACGCTGTCCTCTTTGAAACTAAAATATAACACAAAAATTACCTCTGTCGAGTATTGCAGTGTTATGTTATATGTTATTTATATGTTATATATTATATGCCAAACTTGCGTTTTGCTATATGTGCAAACTGCGGATTACGCCGCATCTAACAGACGACCTTATGGTTGTTAGTCGTGGGCGGATAATAACTACACCATATGCCAACCTATAAATTTATATGTATATATGTTTTAATAATAACATACATCTTGAACCCTGGGCACATAGTCTCAACCTAGATATATTTTAGCCCTCCTCGGAGACTGCGCTTCTGCTAAAACAATTGGTCGTTCACTGTATTTTTCAAACTGCTACCTATACACTGAACTCCAACACTCCAAATTTCAAACGATGAACAGTCTCTCTCACCATGACGACACCCACAAGCAGACTAAATTCTACTGCAATTTCGACGCGTATATCATCGTCGCTTGGTACAATTCCGTGTGACGGGAACGTCGGGAATGGAATACTTCCGTTGTCGGTACTGGTGGTGCCAAATGTTGTGGCCGATGTGGTTTCATTATGTAACGGAGAAAGGGTTGTCGATGAAATGTTCGCTTCAGATCGCTTGGGTAAATTTTTTTCAATCGTTGCAGACGAAAGTAAACTCATTACAGCAAACGTTCCTGTTTTGCGCAAAAAAAAACGAAATAAAAATATATTATTAACTGAACAATTTGCACA
This sequence comes from Trileptium ribeirensis, assembly GCA_030248225.1. NCBI lineage: Eukaryota > Metazoa > Nematoda > Enoplea > Enoplida > Thoracostomopsidae > Trileptium > Trileptium ribeirensis. The sequence continues at coordinate 14,633 of JASANE010001136.1, forward strand.
AAATCAATAGGTGATCATACACTCTTAAACTATGAATAATGGTAATTTAACACAATTATTCTATGACGTTTTTTTGCTACAATTTAATTAAAAAATTAACAAAGATACGTACTGGCGAACGTATGGCGAACAATCCCTACATCACTTGTGTATCAATTCCTATATTAATGTATGGACATGTCAACACTGTAGCATCTCACTACTCTAGAATACATAGCGTAGCTGAACACGCTGTGATCGGGGCCTGTGGTGTAATGGTAGCGCGCTAGTCTTGCAAGCTAGAGATCCGGTTTTGAATCCCGGCTGGTCCAATGTGTGATCGCTTCGTGCATCTTTTCAAATGGTGAACCCGACGTGATCCCCTGCACGGAGTTTCTTCACACAGCTAGAGCCCTCACGCACGCAACGCACGCATGCAACGCACGCTCGCTCCGCGACTCCGCAGGGGAGTTATGTAGCATCTCACTACGCTAGAATACATAGCGTAGCTGAACACGCTATGATCGGGTGTGGTGTAATGGGAGCGCGCTAGTCTTGCAAGCTAGAGATCCGAGTTCGAATCCCGGCTGGTCCAATGTATGATCACTCGTGCATCTTTTCAAACACAAATAAAGCACAACATATGTATGACTTATTGCGCGTAATTTATACGCATCGTAACACAGAATATGTATCATTATTTACATATCCATTGTACGAATTTATACATAAGAATTATATAATTTGTTACATAGAACATTGTGTAAAATTACAAAAAGTATTTGTATGATAAATTACATATCATTTGTATGAAATTGTAAATACAAAATGCATTATTTGCACTCAATTTCAACAAAATTTCAAATAATAAATCCATGTTTTCTAGTATATAACTTGTTTGAAGATGTATTAGGCTAATATTTCATATAATAGGACATTATCAAAAATTCTAGGCATGTATAAACATTCATACATTAAGTGCATTATATATCACAGAAATTTTTTATAAAAATTCATACAATAGATGTATTATAATGCACATGTGCATGGAAACAATACAACCTTACACGGTATCAAGAACTTCCAGCTTTATTGCGGAATAAGCGGCCAAAATCATTCATATTTAGCTACTAACCCGCCACTTGATCTCTCTGCTTGGCGCAAGTTTCAATAAGCTTTTGTGAACTAGGTCAAGCAATGTCTCCCAAAATTACAATAAATAGTTCAATGATTTTACAGATTTTGTCGATAACTGCATGTTGACCTGTTGATCTCACGTGTTTTACTTTATGTAGACAGAGCACCGTAATTCTATAAAAATTAAATTAAATTTTAAAAAAATTAAACTGATGTTGCCAATCCAATATTTAAGAGCGCCGTCTAGTTAATAACCATTTGTTTGGATACATTAGGATTCATTTGTATCAAACATTAGTTAATAGTTAAAAAACATCATCATATATACTTGATAATAGCACATACAGAGTACAACATACCGAAACTAAAGTGTTTAGACGTTCCCAGGACAGCGTAAACAATGACTGGATAAAACGACGTATAGAGTCCGTATACAGGAGGTAAGCCAGCTAGCATTCCATAGGCCATACCTATAATTTTTGGTCGACAATTAACTTCACCCTGGCAATTTCATCTACTTACTACAATATTTATTGAGCTTTCTCGAAGTAGCTCCGTGAAGCTATGACAAATCCGCAGGAAACAGAAAAGGCGCATAACTGCAATATTTAGTTTCAGTGTCTTTTATTAATTTTCTAGGGTATTTTCATTTACTCCTGTCCTACAACCTCCGGGTTTAGTGGAAAATCGTTAATTTGCGCGTATTGTTTAAGATCCTCAGCAAAATCGTTGAATTTTTTTATTTTTGAAATTCTTTGTTGTGCTACCAACAAACCTTCTTCGGCACATATAAATTTCAGAAAAAATTTTTCATGGTAGCAGAATTTACACAGCTAATCATTGGCCTTCGAAGATAAACAGTAATAACCTGGTAAGAAAAAAAATTTTCATGGTAGCAGAATTGACACAGCTAATCATTGGCCTTCGAAGATAAACAGTAATAACCTGGTAAGAAAAAATTTTTCATGGTAGCAGAATTTACACTGCTAATCATTGGCCTTAGAAGATAAACAGTAATAACCTGGTAAGAAAACATTTTTCATGGTAGCAGAATTTACACAGGTAATCATTGGCCTTCGAAGATAAACAGTAATAACCTGGTAAGAAAAAATTTTTCATGGTAGCAGAATTTACACAGCTAATCATTGGCCTTCGAAGATAAACAGTAATAACCTGGTAAGAAAAAATGTTTCATGGTAGCAGACTTTACACAGCTAATCACTGGCTTTCGAAGATCAACAGTAATAACCTGGTAAGAAAAAAGTTTTCATGGTAGCAGAATTTACACAGCTAATCATTGGCCTTCGAAGATAAACAGTAATAACCTGGTAAGAAAAAATTTTTCATGGTAGCAGAATTTACACAGCTAATCATTGGCCTTCGAAGATAAACAGTAATAACCTGGTAAGAAAAACAATTTTCATTGCAGCAGAATTTACACAGCTAATCATTGGCCTTCGAAGATAAACAGTAATAACCTGGTAAGAAAAAATTTTTTATGGTAGCAGAATTTACACAGCTAATCATTGGCCTTCGAAGATAAACAGTAATAACCTGGTAAGAAAAACAATTTTCATTGCAGCAGAATTTACACAGCTAATCATTGGCCTTCGAAGATAAACAGTAATAACCTGGTAAGAAAAAAGTTTTTCATTGCAGCAGAATTTACATAGCTAATCATTGGCCTTCGAAGATAAACAGTCATAACCTGGTAAGAAAAAATTTGGTAAATTTTTGTTAACAGTTGATTTTATAATTAAATATGTTTCTTGTTGAAAATTTATGAATTTTATATTTATAATTATTATCTCACGTATTTATGCATTATAAGGCGCTAAGCCTACAAAATTTTTTATCGCACTCATGCAATTTGCTTACTATTTTTAGAAGCCAGACTAATATACTGATATAATTTAAGAAGTCAAGAAAAGTATAGACGGAGTTGAGGACCTTTGCGCGAACTATACCTAGTTTTGGTTATTACTATGCATGTTCCAATAGAAAATGAAGACCAGCTTCTAGGAGCTTTACGTATTCATTTAAATTTTAAAGTTCAATTAGGATTGATATATACGTTTGAGTTCAGCCATTTTTATAGATCGCCGAAATAATGTATTGTTGTGAACGGAGAATCTTATTTTTCAGTGGCTCATAGTTTGCATTCAGAAACACAAAATTAAATGAGTAAAAGCAAATACTGATATTTCATGTCTTGCAGTACCTGATCCCTGAACTTAAAATTGCTGTTGGAAAAGAATATGATATTATCCTCAATAGATAGAAGTTGTGATCTCGATGACTCTTCACATTTGTTTATGTAATTCTCCCTATCCTTTAAACATGAAAACTGAAGAAAATATTTGCGAAACGTGTCAGTACTGTATGGTCAAAGGTAATTTATATATCAGGTAGAAAAATGTTTTTATGTAAGATATTTTCCTCTGTTTATTGAAAAATATTTTAGACCGTACTGCTAAGGGAATATTCCATTGAACGGTTTTACTGATTTTTGTAACTAATATTAAGAAATGTAATACAACTGTTTGGTATTAGATTCAACAGCGTTCCGTATGTCATTGATTTTCTTCGAAAAGTTCACAAAATCCTCAATGTATGTCAAGAAAGTTATATGTTAAAATGGCGAAATGTTAAAATGATTTAATGAGTATAAATGTTAAAACTTTAATTCAGTTTAAGTAAATTATATATCATTACGAGCTTGCGAATTGTTTGCTGGTTTCAAAATATAAGCGCTTCTAGGAAGAGTAATGTTTTCCAACGTGTCCATCATTAAAATAGGAATTGATACACAAGTGATGTCAGGATTGTTCGCCATACGTTCGCCAGTACGTATCTTTGTAATTTTTTAATTAAATTGTAGCAAACGTCATAAATTGGTGTTAAATTACCATTATTCATAGTTTAAGAGTGTATGATCACTATTGATTTTGTGCAAATTGTTCAGTTAATAATATATTTTTATTTCGTTTTTTTTGCGCAAAACAGGAACGTTTGCTGTAATGAGTTTACTTTCGTCTGCAACGATTGGACCAAGACGATATGAAGCGAACATTTCATCGACAACCCTTTACCGTTCATAATGAAACCACGTACCAA
>JASANE010001137.1:0-27979 GCA_030248225.1 Trileptium ribeirensis
TGAGTCTCAAAGCGTGGTACCTCAGTAGTTATTCGTTCCCTGGGTTGTCGATTGCCCTGAATAGTAGCGATAACGTCATGTATAGCCGTTAACTTTCGTTCGTGTCAAGTTCAAAGGCGTCCGCTAAGTGTGTATTTTTATAAAGGACTGTTTTACATGGTTTGGTGTTAGTTATTAAGAAATCAACATACCCGTTATTTGCATTAGTTAGTATTGAACACGTCTCTAGTGACCGTTTTGCTAAGTTTTTATAGTGCGGTTGTAAGATTACAGTTTTATTTTGTATTAAACTTATACGGCATTGTGGTAAATAAACCTCAGCTTGTGGTGGAAGTACTACTATTTCAGTAGCTGTGACAGAGTATGGATATTTTTTCCGATATTTACTTTGGTACCTGGTAGCTGTAGTTCATAGTTTTGAAAATCCACTGTGACTTTTCCAAGACGTCGCTGAAAGTCGACGTCAAGCATGCAATCATACGGACAACAGTCGTCATCCGCGATTGTAAACACGTGTACGAAACTTTTAGTACCTATTTTGATATGTATTAGCATAGTACCATAGAATCGTAGTTCTTCCCCCGTTAGGCGATCGCCGGACCGCCCCAAGTTTTTGGACGTTTTAACTTAGTAAAAGTGCTATGAGATACAATAGTATGACTGGAACCTGTGTCTCACAAGGCCCATGTCTCCGTATCAAATAAGGACACAGGGATAACAAAGGTACCAGCATCCAATCCCGCTATCGGCTTAGGCGGCCAAGTATCCATTTCAATAATTTCATCTTCATTTATATTTGTAATAATTTGTTGTACTTGCTCAAAATTATGCGTCTCAGTGTTTTCAAGTTTAGTTAATTTAGATGATGTTGGTTTTTTGTAAGTGTCTTTCGGTGGATATGGATATCTTTAGTAATTTCGTAATATAGGTGTAAATCGAGTACATAGTTTGTATTTGTAGGCGAAATAAAGTAGCGCAAGCATAAGGCCAATGCAAGGTAAAATGACAACGATATTAATGAAAACTTGTACTGGTCCAGTTAATAACCCATTAATCAAATATGTTACACTCGTGGCTACGCCGCCTATTACATGACCTGCTGCGACTCCGTACCCTACAATAATGTGACCTAATCCATCACCTGTGCCTCGTAGTACATTGTATACTGCATCCGGATCGCACGATAGTGCGGTCGTGTAGTTAATTAAACGGTCTAGTCTAGCAATAGCAAGGCGGGATCGCGTGTCACTAGTGCCTGCTTGATACAGTAGTTTAGTGTATGCAGGCTTTCAAGTTGTGATAAGTTCTGGAGTTGTAAAAGAAAAAGGTTGCCACTCGTGAGTCCAGATTAGGTCTACTACTGTTTCTGTTACATGAGTTTTATGACTATAGTTTTTGCCAATAACCCAGGTTTTACCTACTTTATGTATACTTAATATTACGTCTGAACATGGTATTGTTTCAGAAATCTGTACTACGTCCTGAGTACCTGGAAGTAAAAACCAAATTTTATCGTTCGTTGCTAATACGTCGCAGCTGATACTGGTAGCTGCAGAACGTTATCTATTAAAGTAATATTTCCCACACATAAGTAGCTTCATTAGTTACGCAATAAGGTTGTTTAACGTCGCAGGCGGAAATATCCCCTAGGTGAGTGGTTACTAGTTTCCCATCGAACGTGGCCATAGTCCCATACTGTAATATTAGATTATTCAAGGTTTTACAATAATCATATCAACACCATCTGTAGTTTAGATTGAGGACCTCTCGTGTTGACCACATAGTTTTATCTGTTTGAAATAATGTACTATTTTGATACCTACGATCTTTATTTGCTTGGTAACAGACCTGATAGTTTATATAACTGAGTGTTTCCTCATTTAGTACTATACCCTTTGAACCGAAATATCCCATGTTTGCACAGATTTTATGTGTGACCAGCGTACATTTGTACACTGGAAATAACACCGGTTCAGTTCTTGGTACAAAAAGTTCTATTTCGTGTTTTGTAACTCTATGTAAAATTGGAGGTACGCAGTGCACAGATTTGGATAACGTTATCGCATGACCCCTAGCTGTGTTATCGCAAATTTGGTAGTTCTGAGGTTGAGTGATACTTAGACTCACTATAGGTAAAGTGTTGAAAGCGAATATTAGTAAATAAAACCATAAGTATACCATATTAATCATAGTGCATAATTTAAGTGCGCGAAAAGTCATAGAGGTGCAAAACTCAAGCGTAGGCAGCGATGTGATTAGGTTTACAAAGTAAGGGAACTTAGTTTCTTTAAGCCTTTCTAGTTGATATTTAATTGCGTCAGTTTCAGTCTTTAAATTTTCAGTAGTTTGAATTGCATTTACATACCTTCGCTGTGCAGAGGAAGAACGCTCGCGCTCTCTAGAAGGCGTTCTCGACGGTGTAATCGACCTGCGCGGATAATCTCGCATACTAGGTTCGCAGTAGTCTCGCCTAGCTGTATCACGATAGTCTCGCGTGTTTGTGTTACCATAGTCTTGCCTACCGCGGTCTTCATAGTTTCTGAATTAACTATAACCCCCATAGTTACGATCGGGTTTATTAAGACAGGTGTAACTGTGATGATTCCGGCCACAGAAGTCACACCGCACGTTCCCAGTTGCGGGAGACCTATTCCTAAAATTCATGCGGCTGTAATCTGTAAATCGGGATGGTCGCCTATAATTACCACTACCACGGTTTTGAGTTCGAAAGAAGCCGTCTAGCCGTCGGTGGAGTCGTTCGATTTCTCAGCCATAGTTAGGAGTTTCAGTATTAGTTCGATTAGTTTGGGAGTTGATGGCCCCAACTAAATCAGTTTGGGAGTCAAACCTAACTTGCTTAGTTTTGTTATCATTAAGATGTGTTAATAAAGTTGCCTGGTTATCAGCCAGATTAAGTAAGGCCTGTTTTATGCCATCCAACTCGAGTGTAGATTCAGAGCCTCTAGTGCATTCAAAAGTTTCAGAATTGGTTAGTAACCTAGTTTGAGCTTCATCTTTTTCAGCTAACTTAATTGCTTCTTCAAGAGACTTAGGCTCCTTGGATAGTAGGAGCTTTTTAAGTCGCAGTAGTCTAAGCCCTTCAATGAAGAACTCGCATGCAAAAGAATCTCTAGTGTTAGTATCTAGCTCAGGCCATGCTCCGCGTGCTAAGACTTTAATAGCTTGCCCGAAATCTGTGACTGTTTCGCTTACTAGCTGCTTCCTGCGCATAAGTTCATTACGCTTAAATTTCTCCCCCTCAGGTGCCTGTAGTGCATGACATAGTTCCCTTATGAGTGACGCATAGCTTCGTTTAGTTGGTTCAGGTAAACCCCTATAGTACTCTAGTGCAGTGCCACGCAAGTATGCAGGTAATACTTTAAGTTTGCGAGCCTCGTTCCAGTTATTAGCATTCGCGATTAATTCAAAAAGCTCATACCACTGCTTAAAATCTTCCCCTAATAGTAGAACGATAAGTCTGCCTGATAAGAAGGTGTCGAAGTGATATTGTCTATGTCTGTGACTTGTTCTTGCAGTGTGGCAACAATATCATTAGTTGCTGTTTGACTTTTGACTAGTTCAGATATGTTTTTATTTTGTTTCTCAAGAGCCCGTAACATGCTGTCAGTTCGGTCTTTAGGTGTAGTACCTGAAGCGCCTGGGTTGGCCATTAAATGTGTTTTAGTGCGTATATGTATTTAGTATTCCACGTTAATCCTCAGTATTTTATCGCTTGCGGTTACTGACCTTATTGCTCTGTATACTTGGTCCTGGCCTTGAATGCTGGGTGCCGGGGCGCTGGAAAATGAACGAGTTATCTCGAAGGCTGTGTAATGACGAGTTACAAGCATATAGTTCGATGTCCCGAAGGACGAGGTGTAGGTCCGCACGACGGCAAAATAACAGAAGGAGCGACTTCCGCTCGAGGGACTGTTGGTGGGAACGAGTACCGTTCGATGGCTCCCGTAGGCGTCGGGAGAGCTTCCGGCACAAGCAAGAAGGCGTGACCTAGTAGGGTGAGCTAAAGTGTCAGTGAGTGACGCGCTAAGTTAATGATGCCCAAAGTCTATAGTAACTGTAGTAGTTAAGAAATGTGCAGCGTTTTACGTGTTACGTTGAGCGCGAAGCTGGCGATGCGTGGCAGCTTACCTTAAATTAAGTTTCAACCAGGTGACCTTAAATTTTGTTTTATAGTAGCTACGAAGGGCGTAGCTGTTTATAATGTGTACGGACGGAGTGTATTTCAATTTGAGCTTAGCAGTTTAAGTGTGGAGCTTACAAAATGCTGAGTATATGTGGGTGGGTATCCAAAGTCCTATTGTAGGTACTAAGTGCGCAGCTAGTAAGACGATGCACACACTTCTCTGTGAAAGATTGCACGCAGTTCTCTGTGAAGTTTCAGTAGCAGTTCTCTGTGAATTTCCAGCACGCAGTTCTCAAATGGTCCCCAGTACGACCTCCAAAAATGTAACAATTACCTTGCGTCTAGTTTACACCGACTGAAAGGGACCAACCGATGATATCGACTTCGCAGGCAGATAATAAGGTGTCGTACGGTCTGATCGACATTAAACAGTCTGAAAAATCTCCGAATCTACAGAACGTAACAATGAAGTACCAAACGTTGAAATTTGCCCCACATCATAGCCATAGTCAACGACGAATTATTGAAACAAGATTTAAACAGGTCATTTCACGGTCGTTCAATGCGAACGACTACCGCACTACGACATGTTGACACTCGTATTATTCAGCCATTGACTACAACTGATTAAAGATTACGATCGATCGATACTATTGTTGGACGCAACGAGGACATTGCTCTAAAATAACGGCGGAGGAATGTGATGATCCAATTCTATGAATCACATGAATCACGAACATCATACAAATCAAAACATAAATTGAATTTTTCTCACCCAAAAACAATAACTATTCATACCTGTAATTTCTACAATTTGTTACTGCGTTTAAATCATTAAATATACACAATTACTATTCATTTTGACTAACATCATTGGTATATAAAGCTGGCTGATCGTACAGATGGCGGAATCTTTTTAGTTTGAAGTATCTGGTGTTTGTACCTGTTTGATTATGTATTAAATTATAGCATATATTTCGATGCTTTCAGCTTTCATTAGCTTTGCTTTTACTAGGTCTTGTGCAAACTTTAATTCTTGTGTTACAATATATATACTGCATGGTTTAAACAAGCTAACAATGCTACGATTTAACATGTAAAATGCCTGTTTATTCATGTAAAATCATGTGAACAATTTGATTTTATGTTCACTACGTGCTCCGAAAATCTGGTTTAATCCAAATGCTGCTGCTACACTAGGTTCTTCCAGAAATCTAACCGTTATAATAGCCACAAAAACATATGACGACGGTAATTTCACCGTATATGCACACTAGCCAAGCGGATGTGTACAGGTAGATATTACAATTGCAAATTCAACTTTTTCTTTAAATACGGAATTTATAAATTAAAATAAAATAAAAATTTTAACCAAAAAATAAATTTGTCTACGGGAAGTTTGGAAGATGTGCAATTCATAGTCGGGAAATCGGCAGATGGAACGTCGAATATGGGGAAAACGGGAAATTGAGCAGACTGGAAGTTAGGAAGATGGGAAGTCAGGAAATTGGGAAGATGGGAAATTAATTGTTGGAAAATTGGCAGATGGGTCGTCGAAAAATGGGGAAATTGGGAAGACAGGAAGTAGGAAGATGGGAAGTTGGGAAGATGGAAAATTAATAGTCGGAATATTGGCAGATATGTCGTCAGAAAAAGGGGAAATAGGAAATTGAGAAGACAGGAAGTTAGGAAGATGTCAAGTTGAGAAATTGGGAAAATGGGAAATTAATAGTCGGAAAATTGGCACATGGGACGTCGGAAATAGGGAAATTGGGAAGACAGGAAGACATGGAAAGTTGGAAACCTGGGAAACTAGAAATTTTAAAAGACGGGAAGTTGACAAGATGAGAAACAGAGAAGATAAGAAGATGGGCCTATTTCACCTTTAGGGGCCTGATATTTTATACCGAAAGAAAAGAACAGGTTTATGCGTGGTGTAAGTGCTCGGAAATAGCACAGCTCGACTTAGGCTTAGACTTTGTTTAAGGCTTATATAAGAATCTTGTGAAAGGGTTTCAAGGGTTTTACGGTCGACGACCTCGATTTCCAGAATTGTATTGTGTCTTCATTTATTAGGTTGTGTCACGTGCAGGCCATCAAGCATAGTATATATTCAATGGGCTTAGGGTCGCTGAACACGATTTCCAGAATATGGTCTGTTTTCTGTTATTTGGTTATGTATTGTGTGCTAGGCATGAAGAATTATGGTCCATATATATGATTTTAGTACGCTGACTACAATCACCGAAATCTATAACTTTACTGAACAATACTTTTTTGGCACATCTCCCTGGACCGCTATTGGCCTGAATATGGTACGATAATTTTTTTCTGAAATCAATTTTTCAAATTTTGTTATGTTTTAACGTGTTTGTGAATTCAATCGAGTGTTACATGTTATAAATCTGCTATATACGGCTGTGTTATCTAAAGTCCGACTGGACCATATTATACATTGTTAAAGATTTTTATGGCTTTTAAGGTCAACGACCTTCAGGGTCATTGTGGGCCTAAGTATGGCACAATAATCTTATTCTAGAAATCAATTTTTCAAATTTTTTCATATTTTTAATGTGTTTATGAAGTCAAGCGAGTGATGCACGTTATAAATCTGCTATATACGGTAATGTTATCTAGCGTCTCGCTGTACCATACTATGAAAGAGTTTCAAGGTTTTACGGTCGACGACCTTCTTGGTCATTGTGGGCCTCAATATGGCACAGTAATCTTTTTCTAGAAATCAATTTTTCAAATTTTGTCATGTTTTTAGTGTGTTTGTGAAGTCAAGCGAGTGTTACACGTTATAAATCTGCTAATCTGTTATGTTATCTAGAGTCCCGCTGGACCATATTATACCTTGTGACAGGGTTTCAAGGGTTTTACGGTTCAACGGTTTTATACTGTGTGCATGAATATGGCACGATAATCTTTTTCCGGAAATCAATTTTTCAAATTTTGTCGAGTTTTAGTGTGTTTGTGAATTCAAGCGAGTGTTACACTTTATAAATCTGCTATATAAGGTTTTGTTATGTTCAGTTCGACTGGACTATATTATACCTTGTGAAAGGGTTTCAAGTGTTTTTACGGTCGACGACTTTAGTTTCTAGAATTGCAATCTGTCTTCATTATGTATCATATGCAGTTCATCAAGCGTGGTGTATATTATATTTTTTCGGCACGTTGAATAAGACGATTTGACTAACTAAATAGTTCGTGTCGTTTCCAGTGGTTTCCAATGGGTTTAGGGTAACTGAACACAATTTCCAGAATATAGCCTGTCTTCGGTTATTGAGTTAGATATGCGTTGCCTGCTAGGCATCAAAAAATTATGGTCCACATATATGACTTTAGTGCGCTGACTACAATCACCGAAATCCACAGCTTTGCTGAGCGATCTCTCTTGCGGGGCACCTCCCTGGACTACTATGGGACCGAATATTGTACGATAATTTTTCTAGAAATCAATTTTTCAAATTTTGTCACGTTTTTAATGTGTTTGTGAATTCAAGCCCGTGTTACACGTTATAAATCTGCTATATACGGTTGTGTTATCTAGAGTACGACTGGACAATATTGTATATAGATTGTGAAAGGTTTTCAGGGGTTTTACAGCCGACGACTTTCTGGGCCACTGTGGCCTTGAATATGCGCGATAATATGTTTCTGGAAATCATTTTTTCAAATTTTTAACAATTGTATATGTTATATAGCGTAGTGGTGTCGTCTATGATTTCTTCGTGGTGGGCGTATCCACAGTGGCATAAGAGAACAGCGTTTTCAATTTTGGTAGGCGACCCTGCTTCAACTTGAAAAAAATTTTGCTTGTGACTCTCTGATCTGGGAAGATGGAAAATAATTTTCCTTCCATCTTCCGAGCTGTGTTTCCCGAGAAAATAATTTCCCGTCTTCCCTGCTGAGAAGAAATGAAATAATTTCCCAGCTTGGAAGACGGAAAATTGAGAAGATTGGAAAACAAGTGTTGACAAAATTTGTGTGTCTAATCGCACAGACACACATAAATAGTTAAAATCGTACCCGGGAAGCCCCTAAAGGTGACATGGGCCAGTACACGGGTAACTAATCAGGCACCCAGGTAGCGATTTACTACCAGATTCCCTTGCATATCTAAATAGATTATATAGCCGTGTTCACAATATCTGGGTTATATTCTATGTATACTAAAGTCACGGTATTTAATATGGGCATCCGGTTTATCTCGACAAACTAAAATTTCTGAGCAAAATTGTCGCAGTACTAAGCAATGTCAGAACTTTATGCGCGTTGATATATAAAGCTAGTACGCAGTTGGATAAAAAATTTTATTTTGTAAAGCTTGTGTACTGGGACCAGTTCCGGCCCTAAGGATCCCAGCTGCACCACCGTTTTTCTTGGTGTGGTGCCCGGCCAACTCCGGCTTTCAAGACTCCCTGGTGATCTAACCGATGACCTAAGGGAAGCGCTTAGCTTAGCAGGCTGCGAGCGGGTTTACCAGGGTGTTCGGCATGGCCCATATATTAGCCCACGTGCTAGTGGCATGACGGTCCCCCGAGGGAGGGTCAACCCTTAGGCCTGCTCACATGTAAAAAGGCTGACCCGCCTTTCCCTCGAATTCCTAGTATTCCCCAGGAGTTTCATTTCAAGGGTCCTAATACTGCGCGCATAAACCTTAATTAGGTCTTCTCTCGTGCAACTATTTCGGAACCTGGCGTGTATACGGTATTACCAGGGCCCTGGGGAGCTGCCCCCAGGTCCCTTTTTTGGTTTGCCTGAGTGGTTATGTAAGGCAGCGGGTAAGAAACCTAGGACTGCAACTATGTTATCAGAAACCATAAATAAGATGTGTGAGTGAATTTTGGTAGCGTTTGACTGCACATAACTGTTTACTCGCTGGCTCTAACACTGTACTATCGCTCACTGAAACCCTTTTGGTACTAAACAAATTTTCAATCTAAATTGTAAGTCTGACCCAACTCGTCATGAGCAAATAATACGAGTTAACTTATCGCTGATGAGCAAGTACAACCACTTCAGCTATTTTCTGATAAAACACGACTACACAGGTACATAAGAAATTGACACATTTTATGATTAAGGTATTCGTACACGATACCACGCAGGGCACCATACTCTGGAATGGCAAGTAGCGTGATTTCTTAGATCAAGATTTCTTTCTAAATGCCTCATGAAAAATGCGGTTCTATTTTACTCTTGTTCACCCGAGCGCAAGACTATTACCCGATGTTTCGCAGTGCTAGTACTAAACTTGAATAAAATCATCCGCGCTTCAGAGTCCCGGTTTGACCTCAATTTAAGGGTGTAGAGTCATCCGCGAACATTTAATAGCAAGTAAACTGCACGAAATGGTACCAATCATCCGACGTTAGTAGTATAACCCCGACGAAGTTTCCCACCGTGGAGGCACGATTAAAGGGTCGACGTCCTAAATTAGCCTTTATTGAATTCTGAGTCTTGGGGACAGCGAGCTCTCTTTTGGAGCTTCGGGCGCGCACCGCCCCACTACGGGACAATGACCTAAGCAGAGCATTGAACATCGCATCGGAACATAATTTTAGCGATTACTTTAGTCAATTCTCTACTTTTACAGGGGCACGGCCTTTACAGGCGTGCGGAGCATCCTTCCGACACCCCAATGCCTGCAAAGGTGGCCCGAGCTTGATCAAAATAAACTTACGCATGGAAACCAAGTGACACTCTCCACCGGAGCTGCCCGGGAAGAGTCCTCCCAGGGTAAATCACAAAACGAGGAGCTACGCAAAGAAAAATGAAAAGCAAAGCTGTCTTAAGCGAAAAGAATTTATGAGAATTGGCGATAACCGCCAAACAAAGCGCGACAAAACCCGACTGGTCCCTATGCTAGAACGTGCAGTCTCCTTTTATACTCCGACGTAAACCCCCTTTTCTCTTCTGTGTCCCCAGGTCTCCAAAATCGAGCAACATTTTAAAAACTTAAAATCGCCGACGAATACCTACACTAAGCAATATGCTCATCTACCTAGGTTAAAACCAATCACTCATAACAACGGCAAATAAAATAAAAATAACATATACGACATCCTCGCACACAACGTTGATCAAAGCTCCCTTAGCGGGCATTCCCCGCATTAACCGGTCTGCTCGAAAACATTGTGACTTGGCCGAAGAGTGCCAATAATTGGCGTAAACAACCTAAACTTCGCGCTGGTCGGCGCGAGGTTCCCATGATGACAAAATATACCAGCGCTTTAGGCGCTTTAAAATTAGTAATATTTTATTAGGTTTTTGTTATATCTAGAAATCGGAACTTGTATGCGACCGGGGGCGGGATCATATCCATGCCATTTCTGATCGCCTACCCAGGAAAAGATAATATTTAGGGCGGCTCTTCTAGGTGACCCGTTAGATGCCGTTTTAGGCGTGAAATAAGGAGAATTTTGATGCCCCGCGGTGGTTATTGGGTTCCAGGACGAGCCGGTATGGGTTGGTGGCCCCGTTTATGATGTGGTGTTTGTATAGGATCCCATGGGGGTGTGGAGGTTGGAAAATCGGGTGGTTTTGGTTATGTTTGTTGTGATCCGAGGATTTAAAATTTGGGTGTTTAAACGTTTGATTGGGGATCTCTAAGTACTTTCGGGTGATGGTTAGGTTGACCCGAATGCCAAATTTTGAAGCCTTGGGGGACCTATTGATAACGTGATAGGTCTATCTTACCTTAAGTGTCAGAAACTATTAAAATTTTGCTCTTAAATAAACCCTATGAAAGTGACATTTTGGATAAATCTTGCTACTTTTCTTTCCCGTCAATTTGATTTCTCACTTCACTCCATGGTTCAGTTATGCCACAGCTGCATGCCAGAACATGTCCTCGAAATCCGAATTGCAACAAAACACCCGCGTTTGAATTTTGGGTAAAGATTCCGCGTAACGTCCCGACCTGTCCGGACATGCAGTACAAAGTACCTTTTATAACATACCAATCAACAATATTATTATTACGTCACTTATCATCGGAGCGCACCGGGATCGGTCGTAGGGCACCGAATCAATGATACCGAAAGTAAAATCGCGGAAGTTTCGACCCGGCCCATCTCAGTGCGCAACCGCTTTCTCCACAATACATTATTACAGCAACACATATGATAATATCATATGATATCATATCATATTTAATCATATTATGATTAAATTCTTTTGGGGCCGACAGGATACCTGCAAAACGAGTTAGCCGATTAGTTAATTCTCGTGCGAGAATAGTCGTGCCCACGCATGCCAGCCCGGTGGAGCATGATTACCGTAATAATAACAAGTCATTATAACAACGGTATATATTGCACATTTTTCGGATCACGCTCCACCTGTATCCGGTCGTGCATCCCGTTAAGTTGGCCCCTTGTCACCCTAATGTTTAGACATTTCCCTGATTTAGGTGTCTGTTAAAAATCCCTGAAAATCTCGGGCTGTTACACTTGTAGCGGTGTTAAATTCATTAACGGTACAGAATGTAGAGTGATTATTGTTCTGAGTAAGGTTTTTATTCTAAAGAACAACTGTATGATATGTTTTAACTCGAGAACGAAATTATGATTTGCTTTAACTCGAGAACCGAAAATTTTCATTAGTTGCAAATAAATTCCAGATTCTAAATGTAACTCCATAACTTTTCAACATACTCAGCCCGCAAATTGCAAACCTATGTCAGGAACAGTGAACCTATCACTTAGCAAAACATTCGTCAAAAAGGAAAACGGTCCAAGAACCTGGGGGTCTGAAATACCGCCGCAAGTTCATGGGAGTGGCCTGAAAAAATCTTTGAAGAACATGGTGGCTTGATTTTAGTGGTCCACGGACATGGCTGGGGTAGTCATATTTATGCGCCACAAAGAGTCATGAACCTGGGAGGGGCAAGCCCAAAACGACGCAAACCTGAAGAGCGTCTCTTCAGTAGAGGCGATCATCATCGACTCTTAGTTTCGCTACACTTTAAAACAATGAAACGCTAAAAGAAAACGTAGAGTTTTGCAGAACTGGTCTAGCGAAATCGTGCTCATGAAATATCGACGCAAATGCAGTTTTTATTCAATCAGTAAGAATAAAAATGTTGTAGCAATAATTAATATATATTACATCAATTGTTATATTTTGTTGGAAACTAATACGTGTATACCTGCTGACCAAAAAATAATAGGCATTGCATGAAATTTAACCCATAAACTAAGATAACAAAGCTGAAATTTTTTGCGTGTCGAACGGAGCTCTGTACTGCCTGGGGCTAACGTGGCATTTCTAAGTGCAGATCAGAGGTGAAATTGGGTCGCCGGATTGCTACGTCATTTAGTGTAATAGCCTGGATGACCCACGATGTGTGATCCAGTGCTTAATCCGCTATGATTCTATGCTAACAACCAAATTGACCAGGTCTTGGTTAGCTGGAAATGGAGATCTGCTATCCGCAACGTAAACTGAAAAATTGCGCAACTTTTAATGGCATCTGTAATCAAGCTGAAAGTCAGGAAATGAACCGAAATACCGGCAGGCTGGAATCTTACTAGCCTGAGAGATCACTCGCTTAAATCCACCTATCAAATGGAAATCTCGTTTCAAAGACCTTGAACATTTCACTGCTGTGCCGAATAACATGTGGGAATTTTTCAAACGGTTACGACAGAAACTGCACACCTGGGACCGAAACCCAAATTGCGAAATGGATCTCAGCGAAAACCATACGCAAGGTCAACCAAACGAAAGTCGCCAAAGAAAGCAGGTTGCGCTTTATCGAAATCAACAGGTATTCTGCACACATCCGAAAAAGCATCAGACAAAACCATAACTCACTTCGGGCTAATAAGACTGAGGATATGAAGAAGGCCGTACGGAACGGACACCAAGCCAGTATCTACAAGCTACTCCGAAGGCTGTCCGAATAAAAACAGTCAACTCAACGAAACCACCAGTAGCAAACAATGGTCAGTGATTGCTGGTGGATCGGCTTGTCTCGCATGACTTATTCAACTCCACATTTATTACAGTTATAATTCCTACCAGCTGGGAGACTGCTGTGGTACTGCCCTTGTATAGAAATGAGAAAACGTAACAAAACACGGTTGTGCAATCGCGACATCGCCCTGTAACCCAGTTATTAAGATATTCCAATATCTCATAATACATAGGCTAATGCCAGAAGCGGAAAGGACTGCATCGAGAATCAAGCTGGCTTCTCTCGTCCTCAAAGTTAGTGCAACTAAAACCAAAGTTTTATCTACCTGTATTGAAGACAACATTGCTATCAAGGTCGAAGACGAAACGCTAGAAAACGTCAGCCAGTTCCAGTGCCTGGAAATTCTTCAGCTGGATCAACCTGGAGGGCTCCCGCAGATATCAGGACCCGCATCTCGAAGGCATCATAGCATTCCAAACCAGGTAGAGCCCGTTTTGGTGGCACAGATCAATCTCGTCGCCACCAATGACAGAGTTTACGACGTCCTCATTCACTCCGTCCTCTTGTAGGGGTTTGAAACATCGGCGCTCAAAGTACTCTCTCAGGATTTGAACACAGCTGCAGGCTAGCTATATATACTCAGGATAGAATGGTAAGGCAGGATTGCCAACACCGAAATAGCTGCTCGGTTCTTGCACGAAACTTCAATATCAAAAGTGGTGAACGCAAGACGGCTTCGAATAACCATTCTACTGCACTTAATTTCATATTGGTGAAATCTCTGACATTAACTTTCGCTGCCTGGGCTATACATCGGAGAACGTGGTGCTTCCCAGCATAAGGACATTGTAGTTTGTGAAACTATATACAACAGATACCCACTGACGGCCTTTCAGATAGCGTCTGCTAAAGGGAACGAACCACCGGTCTTCATTAGAGCCTAATAAAAGGAACAATTTAGCAGAAAAGGAAACACGTAAGAAACTATTTGCCAGATTTTAATTAAAAAGGGTTATGTTCAAGAACAGCGACTGCTAAGCAGGGAGATCGTTTCCTTTACGAAATCACAGTTATATACATTATATTTGTTACAGATAAGATTAGTCACGCATAAAGCATATTATGCGTGAGTAAACTTAACCTGCGCCCGCTGACTATCCTGTTTTGTAATCTGGAAAAAATTATGTTACCGAACTCTAACTCAAGCAAAAATTTGCTTTTTTCTGTTCGCGAACATTAAAATTGTTTGCGAACGACATTTTATAGCTTTTAAATTACCGAGGGTTATGTTTGCGAACATAATGACAAAATACAGGACCCTTTTGTTTTTGCCGTCGCATTTACATTGAATTTGTTCGGGAACAGAGAGGAATCCTTAGTGAAAACTAAGAATTATTGTAGAACTGTATTGGCCGATTGCAAATCACTACCTCTGGGCTAGCAATGAATCGAATCTCCTTTCTTACTTGTTCGCTAACAATGGATGTGGATTCGATATCGGGCTTTACAAAATAGGATAGTTAGCGGGCGCAGGTTAAGTTTAGTCGCGCATTAGAGAAAACATCGGAAAGTCAAATGCAAGGAAGACAAACTGAAATATATTTTCGGCTCGCTAAATAGCTTTTATGTTTGGCTACAGTTTTGTCAAACGTACCGCAGCATTCCTGAAGGCCACCCATAAATAAATTGTTTAATACTTATACACATTAAACTTTGTTAGCAAAGTATTTGTGTTTGTTATCTGTTAAACAATACGTATAGTTGCACTATCCATTATGTGCGATTTCATAAGCAGCAGCTTAGTCTTAAATTTATGGTTCAGCTAATATACCGGGCCTGCCAGTATAGTGTTCCAATTGGATCCATTCCAACAGCACGACCTTATTTATTTCAATTGCATAACCTAGTGAAATTGTAATTTTGTAGTAAAAATACTGCAGCATAGTAATACGTTCAGCAATGCAAAACAGTGTACAGTAACTGCATAATAAGAAAACAAGAGTTATTTGGTTAGAAGTATATACTCAGTCAGAAATGAAGTACTTCAACACATGTGATTCCAAGTACTTTATATTGCTGTGACCTTGCGCTGACATAAATCTGTAATAAAGACACCATAAACTCTGTTTCTAATTTTTGTAAAGCACCTTTTAAATTTTTTCATCTACAAGAGGACCGCGGAACTGGTCATGCTGATCGATAATAATGCAATCGTCAGAATTTTTCATATTCCATATCCTCTTCAACGCTTCATCATACTAGCGTCACTGCAACGACGGTCATTTTCAGCAAATTCCGAAGCAACAGAAGCTATATGTCCTCTTCCGTCTATTTTTCTATATATTTTGATAAAAGACCAAGTTCTAGGTGTTTAAATTTTACAGTTCAAATTCCGGCTGTTCCGGTTATTCTGTGATTAGAATCTTGTTAAGTATAGTAGAAACTTCAATTAAGTCATTAGCATGTTTTGCAGACGTTAAAACAATATACATTGAACAGATGGAGCGTCTAAAATTCTTCTGCTTTCGGCTCGTTATTACCTAGACATAATTAAAAACCATGTGCCAAATTGTAAATAGCAAAGGTGACAGAAGCACAGTTATAACAAAATAAAATCACAATATAGCGACAAAAATTTGACGTTAATCTGATACGAATAAGTTATTATCATCAGTCTAAAACAGTTGGAGTGTCACTGCCGCTGACAGCATCTAAACTCATATGGAAATTATACTGAAGTGCACATTACATGATATGATTACTAAAGCAGACAGTTCTACAGACCATTACTATAGTGCTGGATTTATGATTCCCTACTAGACAACTACAAAATATGAACAAATTTCAAACTACAATAGGCCGTTTGCCACTTGATACGTCGCGAAAATAAAGACACATCTGTGATACCTATGCCGGTACTACACTCAAGGTCCAAAAGTAATCCATCTAATTAAAGTGGTTCGAAGTTGAACAAAGGCCAAATTACTGTCTAGGTTTGTATGAAAGACGACAAGTAAAATTTGTGCTGACTTTTCGCTAGTTTTGCTAAATTTATTCAATACCTGCTTGGAAAAACCGGAAAGATCAAACGGATCCATAAATTCAACGAAAAATTTTGTTATACAGCATACATCTCAATACTGATTAGATAATTAATGTTAGCTCCTGCAGCTTATTTATCACATCAGGTTGATAATTTGATAAGATTACTGCTTATTAAATGCATAAGATTTCAATGAAACAGAATGCTAGTCAATCATCTAAGGCACACCAGCAATTGCCTAGTGGAAACCACACGGCGTTTAATTTAATATACATATGTATATAAATTAAACGATGTCAGTATATTATATTATAGAGCTCAAGCACCATTTTGTGCGCCAAGGGACTCCTGAGCACTATAAAACAGCAGACTAAAAATTATTTAACCCAGTCACCTTACGCCTGATATAAGTGTACAGATCTGGTTAACACAAATACAATTTGAAATCATTAAAACCTTGGCACTGAAATATGTGGTTATTAACACTGTTATGATGTGATGCACTGCTTTACTTAACATGTTTACAGTAATATGTTGCGCAGACAGATGCTGTATAGTATCTAGCATACGATATGCTAATATGAATGACGTTACTATACTCTAAGCCTCACCTTCAGTATAAGCTGAGGTCTTTACATAAGCCTAAGGGAGTCCCTACTTACTTACTACGTAATGCTACGATGATAAACTCAGTTTGTGATTATGTTTTATACCAACTACAGTACCCGCCAAACATGACTGTCGCTCGCTCGCGACTCGCTCGACATAAATTTGTTCTAAAAATAGAATTTTCTATTAATTTAAATAGTTGCGAAATCTCGAGCGAGCCACTCGCTCGAACTCGCTCGCTCAAAATGCGACGGTCATTTTTGGCGAGTACTGTATGTATCGTGTATCTCTGTGTTTCTGCCATGTACGATATGTAGGCAACCAAAATTCGAAAAAATGCCCAATTTTTTTACAGTGCGCTTTAAATTTTGCTTTATTTGGTCTAATAGTAACTAAAAATAAAAATAAAACAAATAAAAACATAGATATGGTAAAACAACGAAGAAATCTCAAGCTCCTGTTTTTTCGTTTCATAGAACCGTTTCATTTACTTATCGGAATGCATTAAAGTGAAATGTCAATTCCATTTAGTCACTGAAGATTTTTGCGAGAAACTGGAGTCACAACAAAACCTTATTAGCATGCAATAGAAGCAAACGATGTGAAAGACAATGGTTACAGCATTAACATCACAAGCAAATGGTGTAAATTACGGTAAAAAGTGAAAAAAATGGTAAAAAAATTAATTTTACTTAATGTTTCACTGCATACGAAACACAATGGTGACCTTAAGCATAGAAAAATAAGCTTTTGTATGTTTGGCATAGGTATCCATAGGAAAGGGTAGGGGTTACCCTGTCGGACCGCTTCTAAGCCATATCTACCCTCTCGTCAAACCACCCGTCCCACCCCACATTCATAAACCGGCGGAGGACCTTGGACAGCTATTGCTTTAGGATTTTAGCTAAAATAAATTTTCTGTTTACACACTGCATCCGTATGCACTCAAGTTAGAATTGAAGTTAAAATGGTCAAAAACTAAATATTAACTTTCAGTTTCACAGCCTACAAAACACAATGATGTCCTTATGAAAACTTGCTTATGTATGCTAGACATAGGTGTCAATAGAAAGCTATTAGGGGTTACTACGTTGGACCACCTGTAAGGCATATCTACCCTCCTCGCCGAGACCACCCAACCCCACCCAAACACTCCTAAACGTTGCACACACACCGACATAAGTTTTAGATTTTTAGCATAAATTAAATTATCCATGTTTAGCCAATGCATCCAGATCGGTTACACCCTATCGGATTGAAATTGTGACAATTCTTTGATTGGAACCATATCGCGTCGCTGTGATGCTCGTCGAATAATGCCACGTGGCTTTGAATCTTTACGATACAAAGCTTTTTTCTCAGGTGCTCTCATTCTCCAGACAAAAGTAGTTCGCTGCACACCTTGCTTGGCAGGATACTGTAACAAAGGATAAGAGGTAAATGTATTTATCATATCATACAAGATGCACGGTTAGTGAGAACTGTTGGGTTTCCACTGTTTAAGAAACATTTTGCGACGTGTTCATATATTTTAATAATTTATGTTTTAACCATTACACAGTGTTTATACCCATGTTGTACAACGAATTTCATTTCGGTCGCAATTACGCAATTTTATTGGGGTCGTCTGTCTTGAGTTAAAAGCCATTTCAAAAGGTTTATTGAATGTTTCAATTTAGCACTCCAAAATTATTTATTGGTGATTGCTGCTAATTGGAGAGCTTGGCAGCCTGGAATATGTGACATTTTCGGTTCCACTGGACGCAAAACGGTGTCCCTGAATGTTGCCTCATCGCTAAATAGCAAACTTTGCCTCCCTTAGTTTACGTTTTTAAAGTAAAATTTTTTCTTTTAACTCGGTGAAGCACCAATTTATACAAAGGGCATAACTTTGTGAAATCCTACTCTGAAGTTTAATATTTGACAAACTATGTAAAAAAACTAGTGCTTGTTAACCTTAATGCATGTCTACAAGTCATCCGCTCATGTATATGAACCAGTATTAATTAGTTTCACATTTGCTCCAACCGAAGCACGATGTTTGTAGGATGAAAAACACACTGACGATGAAAACAGTTGAAATTTGAAACGTTTCCAGCTTACAAGCGTTTTTGAGTTCGCTGTTTTGGGATTGCGATTGTTAAGATATACTTAGCTCAAAAGAAAAACCAAACGACTGGTTAGTAAGCACCCGATGCTCGTGCGTTACTAAAAATGTACACTATAATGATTTCAACATCGAA
Organism: Trileptium ribeirensis; assembly: GCA_030248225.1. Taxonomy (NCBI): domain Eukaryota; kingdom Metazoa; phylum Nematoda; class Enoplea; order Enoplida; family Thoracostomopsidae; genus Trileptium; species Trileptium ribeirensis. The sequence continues at coordinate 18,972 of JASANE010001137.1, forward strand.
AACCTAATTTGCGATTTTTAAACCTTAGACATCTTTGAAATAAATTTTGAACATTTTTCTAAAACGTGAGCAAATAGACTCGGGGTTGAAACGAGTAAGCACCTGCCGAAAAACCATCGTGGGGATATTACAAGTTATAAACTAAAGAAACATCCTCTTGTATTAATTTTGTGCTAACTGACATTTGATAAACCTAAATTATTTAGAATAAAAGTCTAATTTAACCTCAGATATGGGTCGGCTTCGACAGACTTAATAAAGAAGCATGTAAAAGTAAATATAACTACAAACCCATATGGATCAGAGATCTCGTTCAGTGAAAATTTCAGAATAAAATTACTAGGAAGCTGTTTTGTTTTTTCATCTGTCACAAGATGTTAAAAAACTGACTTGAAAAATTACGAAATATTTTTAAAACAATTAGTGATATATACTAGAAAGAAAATTTTTTTGAGGAGACTGAAAAACGCTGCTTCATGGCAGAACACTTCACACTCGGAAACTATGGTTATCAGTCAATGAAAAATCTCCTGTCAGGAAAACAGAGGAAACGTGCAATACAATACTATTAAATCCCCAGAAGATTATTCAACGTAACAAGTCTTTAAGCATAATCCATATTTAATATTTGCAGGATGAAAATGCACACTGATGACGTATATCGAAATGAATATAAAATGAGTTTTCCTGATATTTTCATAGAAGACAGGCAATTATTATTGTACATCAAAAACTCCAATTTGACAATGACAAATCTTTTCTTAACAGCTTATGACTGCAGTATAAACTAAGACAATGCGTTACAATGCGTTTTCCATTTACGCTATGAATTAGTATTTCCTGTACCGTTAAAAAGCCGTGGTGAATGTTATAATTCGAACATATATCGGCCAGTTTGAAACCTCAAGCGAATGCCACTAATCTATATGGTAGTGTTGTGATCTTAAAATCACTGGAAAACAAAGGAAAAATATAATGTACACACGTGCAAAGAATACAGATACTTCGGCCCGCCGCACCCAATTTCCAACAGGCCGGCTCGGACCGAAAAGTTTCGGAACGTTCACACCTCTAGTTAAACATCGAATAATCAGTGCCTAGTTCGACAACTTGTTATTCCTTTTAAGCATTCTGTGTAGCGCTCAATTCACATTAATTTTTATATGATGATATCGCCTCTATTCTTTATATTGAAGGTGTCAACACGCGGTTACAAACGGGCCGGACTGCGCAAAAAATTTGTAGCTGCCGGCCGGGCCGACACCGATTTTCAAGTGGCCGGACCGAAATGTTACAACTCTGGGCCTGGCCGACCTTGGTTTCCAACGGAACGGACCGGCACGAAAAAAATCCGGCCCGTTCGCACCTATAAAAGTTAGTAGGCTATAACTACGTTCAGTATATTTACCAATTCAAAGCATCGCAAAAGAGATGGACAGCGGAACAAACAACCGGGAACAATGATTTTTGCGAAAACAACAACATAATATATAAAGTACCTATTCCACATACATGGATAGATTTGGTGAAAATTTCCCATAGCATTTCGAAATATTTTACAAGCTTCATATTTTTCGTCATGTGCTATATCTGAATTTATAACATACTGGCGCCGGTACTTTATTAAATACTTTAATACTCATGGTATTACGATACCAAAAATACATTAGTTCAATTCTGTTGAAATGTTTAATCACATGTATTCACGGTATTTTACCTCGTCAGACCGAAACAATATTTACAGCAGAGCACTGAAAACCAACTGATTGTAGTAACCGCACAAATTTTAGAAAGTGTATAAAATCCAGTAACTAGCCAGAATTAAATAGTGCACATAAGGTTGACAAAGACACCGTAATGAAACGTTTTTCATTTAAAAGCAACGGTATATGAACCAAACGAAATATAATAGCAAACTAACAACATTGTTTTCATCGAAGACAAAAGTCGTTCGATCGGACATTCAAGTTTTTGCAATAACGCAAAATTTTTGATTATGTTATTATAAGAATAATGTTAATAAATTGGAATAATAATGTTACAAACTGTTATAACGTGAATTTACACGATGCATACTGCGAACAGCTTAAGCGGTATGAGTTATGTATGTTGTTATGGTTATTTGAATAAAATCACATTCTAAGTAAAAATATTGTAATACGGTTATATTCGATCGATTTCAATTAAACATAATTGCGATCAATTTAGATTTCGATCGTTTTCGATAAAACGAAATTTCGCTCGATTTCGATTTATTGGATCTTAGAGCAACGACATATATTTCAAATTTCCAAAATTTCTAATAAGCGAAATTTCGGTCGATTGTGATTAAACAAAACGTCAGTCGATTTCGATTGTGCACGATTGCTCTCGTTTTGACCGGAGGTGTGTATAATTATACTCGTCCGATAATATAGGATTTCATAGCCATTCGCTCAAGAATTTTCACATTATTAATTTTTTTAGTTTTTGTAATTTCGAAATTTTTGTTTGAGAGTTGATCGAGAATAGATACATTTTGTATGATGTTGGTACGCGAGTCGTATCTCGCGATACATGTTAAATCACGATAATTAATTCTTAGAACTTATAATGGCCTCTCCACCCTAGAACAACACTTATAATGGCATTTTATTGTGCTGTTGTACGGTTGTCATAGCTTTTGTTGCACATTTATTATACTTAATGTTGCGTCTTTCAGCAGGCTGTGCTTATTCATCTCAGGGTTTTCTTACGACTAAAGTTATAGTTTCTTACGCTACCTAAAGGTAATAGTTGTAATACTTTCACCACTGGCCCCAATGATGACGATTCTTTCTAAAGTCAACACAAAATACATAGAAGTTTTGGGGGAAGCCAAAACTAGTACATAAGAAAAATGGCATCTACGGACATGAAAAAAGAAACATCTGAGTCAAAAATGTTATTTGGAAAGCATATATCAGGTAACGTGCTTAATTCGCTGTGCAAAACTGGTTTCCCAAAAAATGATCTGCCACTCGTAATGACACCCCGAGCTATTGCTATACTATATAAAATGCGCTAGGGCAACTGTTTTGCTTGGAAAAATGAACTTCTTTGCTTAATGTACTGGAGACATGTCGTTGGTCGTTGCGAAATGCTGTATTGTATTTAATTTAGCACGATGATCTTTGGCGTGTTCGGCTTGTAACGGTGTACGAATTTTGTACAGGTTTAATAGTAGGACCCTTTGCGTGACCGTATCTAATTTCATCAACCTAGATCAAACCTCTGAGTGGTAACGCAAAACCCTAATAATTTGCTCAAAAACATAGTTCTGCCATTAACAAATGCTAGTTGCTGAGCACCTAGGAATATTTCCCAGCTTCACCACAACTTTCACATCTGAACACAAAGCGTTAAGACGTCTCAGCGTCGCCGCGACAGTTATCACAGAAACCAGTTTCTCGTAATCTCATAACCCTAAGATAAACGTTTAAAATATTATGCTCACTCAAGACGTGTATCACGATCCTCAATACAAGACAAGAGAACTTATCAAAGAAGCTATGAATAAGTACATCCATGCTGAAGGCTAGAAAGGGGGTCACAAGAAGTGTCAAGGACATAAGTGTCAACAACAATGATATGGAGCCTCGAAACTCACGGCGAAAAAGGCGGTCTCTGCTGATGAGAGGATCGCTGCCAAGCGTCTGGGTTCCAAGAAGACGCCAGAGAGGCCAATTTCTCCAACAAAAGGGACTACAAATGTGCGAAACTATAGTGGAGCAGTTGCTGCCTCAATGCGGTTGCGATTACTGAGGTCCATAATGCGGATAAGAGGATGACGCCTGAGGAAGACGAAACGCTCATGGAACGCCTCATCGAGCAGGTCGAGCAGTCGGAGTTGCCAAGAGAGCTTGACTTCGAGGACACTGGGCTCGCTCTAGGTCATTATATGGTCAGTTGTAGTGATCAACGAACGTTGGATTTTGTTCGATTAGTTGTGCAGAATGGAACGAAGAGGTGGCAAGCCGCAACGGCAAGTAATCTCCTCAATCGATTTGGACACGGTTAACGTTGCGTGTTTCATCTCTGATGGCTACACGAATAGGGAATACGGCGCTCACTTACACGGCATTGGTCAAGAGAAAACTGGATTATAGAAATCCAATTGAGTTCAAGTTTCCAGACTACACCCGACTGGACAACGGGATGCCTTACATGGACGAATCCTCTACTTTGCAGTGGCTCCTGAGATTAAGGATATGGTGCTTGGGAGGCAAATTGAAGTATGAGTGCATTTATTGCTGATCCTTCGACCCTGCCAACAGGCCTCCAATGGCAGTTAAGGACCCTAGGAAGGGCCTTCAACCTCGAGGGAGGCAAGTAGGGCATCCACACAGATGCATCCTGTAGCTAGAATCTTCGAAGCTACTCTAGTCCTAGCATAGTTTAGCAATTATAAGTAGACTTATGATTTCTCACATAAATTCCCAGCATTCAAATCTGGGCTTCTTAGGGTTGTCTAGAAGATTAAATAGATATTGAGATTATTTGAATTTTGGCGTTATAGTCTCGAAGCCAGTTTTTCGACTCCAAAGACAACCTTCTGCTTTATTGGTATTACTGCACCAATTTTATAGATGCAGCCAGAATCAAATATAATCACAAAAGCATGTACAAATGAAATGATGAAGAGCTATTTTGGATATCTCACCACAATTTGTAGTTATCCAACTAAATCTAAAAAACATTGAAATCAACACCTTATACATTATACGCCCGTGTAAAATATAGGGATTTTAGGCCAAATTTTTAGCAACGCTACAGAACTATCCACTGGCCCCTTATCGCCAAATTATTTATTAATCTTCAACATGAAAAAGCTACAGTACAGAATCGCTCGAAATAAATTTGTTCAAAGAATATAATTTATTACTAGTATCTCGCAAGCTATGGTAAAACGGAGCGAGCGTGGTTTCAATTTTAACTTATTTCGTTTAATCACCTGTAACAGGCTGTGTTTTATGTATACACCCTAAAACGTCTTGAATTTTGAACACATTGAAAATCCTTAAACCTCGTCGTCAGTAAGCCCATCGAAAAAACGCATCAAGCATTTGTGCTGCTGTCTGCGCAACCAAATCATTATTTATTCAGCCCACCGGAAACCTATATTATAGACAAATCTTGACGATTTATACGCAAAATTTAACGACATTCATCTATCCGAAGATACGTTTTGAATTACAGAAACAGACAAAAATGAATTTTCACGGTTTTTCACCTTAGCGCCCTTTACTACCTCCGTTTCAATTAATTTAAACAGTTTCGAACTCTCGTGCGAGCTACTCGCTCAAACGCCACAATAAATTTCTGTAACTGTAACTAATAGGCATGGTGACAACCCTGTGCAGCTCACGGAGTTTTCATGGAAAAAAAAACCAAAATTGCAAAACCTTCATATTTAGTGTACACGCACTACGCCTGTAAATATATCGAAAAAAACCAGAAGAGGCGACCCCAAAAGCCTATTTATACAATCCAAAACACACACCCGAAACTTTTCTGACGCATTTACCACGAATTACTAACTTAGCATAATGTTGAATTTCACCATACGCGTTCACGGTCCAAGGTCGTGGGGGTACCCGGTTCTCTTCGGCGTCGCGAAATTCATCGATGACTTCATGCGCCTGCGACGCCTCCAGGGGGTTGCAGAGACCTGTCAGGGGTGTAGCCCCTACCCGCCCACTATGCATGAGCATGTATGAGTATAACATTCTAATTGACAATCGCGGCGTATTACGGATGAAAAAAGAAAAGTTGATTACGAATTTCCAATGTGGCTTAAAATAAATTATGTTATCTAAATGCTGTAACCAGGAATGTCGAAATACATAGATTTCGGGAATAAAATATTTTTGTCTGTATTTCAGCAAAATAACTTAGACTGGAACACATTTAAATAAAATTTTTCAGTGTAATAGCATTACGGCGTATGAATAAACAACTCGTTTTGTTGTCCTCTGCTAAATTATTACAGAAGTAACATTACTAGATTATTTTACTACGTTACTTAATTTGATGTGTCTGGTATACACATAATGCAGTTGATCCTTAAATTAATAATGCGCTTACTCTAGTGAAATAATTAAATATGCACTAAAATATTACGAACATATGACTGACCTTCGTGCTGGCAATGTAAGTAGCCTTAACAGTAAGCACAACCGCATTAAGCAAGTTTTTAGCAGCCTGTATCAACGAAGTAGCTGATTCAAGGCCACTCACAACGAGCTCATCGCCGACTTGTGTAACATCAGCTTTTACCTGAAGAGCCAACATTATATACAAAAACTTAATAAACACTATTAAAACTTTAACCAGTATTAAATCCGAAAGACATACAATATGGGTCCACAAGCATAGTTAATGTTTTAAGCCATCTTTAGCAGGGATCCCAAATCAAATGACTCCGATTTAAAATAACATTTTCGGCAAACAGATTCTTTAGAAATCCTAACAAGAAGGTTAGACCTATAGAAATCACCATTTATAATTTAAAACGGCCCAAATAGATTTTATACATAAGAGCGACGGTCTATTTCCTAATCAATATAAAATATTTGCTCATACATGACAAAACCCACTGCACAGCACACATTCTCTAGAAATCACAGCAATACGGTGAAAAGTGGTGAAATAATATGCTAGTAACGCACAGAACTAATGCTTATACAATTTCCACCCTCTCCCACAATTCGGCAAAATTGGAATTTTTCCCTTATGGCACCCACAATTTTCTCTTACGCACCCCCAATTATAGTTGCCATTAATTTCGAATAGCGTGCTGCGCACCTGAATGTATAAATTGGCGTATAGATTCGAAAGCTTCTAGAAGGCCGGTGGTCACAGTTGGATTACGTCCTTCTTCGAAGTTCCTTCTTCTTCCGGTTGATTCGCGCGATAGCGCATTTATAAAGCTTAAAATCTTAATTTGTGCTCTTTAGTTTAGCGCGAAGTCCAATTCCAACATCTTCCGACAAAAAAGCCGATCAGGTCGAAAAGAAGCCAAAATCACGTTACTTATTATAACTCGACAAAGCAAAATTTGGACTCATTTTGTACTGCAAATAAGTCTCTATAAGACTGTGTACAATGCTTTGCTAAGCGATTCTCTTACGTAGGATTTGCGTTAAAACTGGTTCAAGAATAGTCCCTGAGACAGAAAATAGACTAAACTAATAATATCTCTACAGTTACTCGATATTTATGGGTTGTTACTCTTTTGTAAAGCAATCCATCCTCTATATAGCTAAAAATGGTGTGCTGCTATTGTCATTTTGTACGCTGAATGGTTGGGTCAAAAAGGGTTCGTCAATTATGGTCCGTCGCATGAGACCCAAAATACACGAAAATAGTAATACTTCTGTAAATCGCTCGTGTTCTATGGGTGTTTTTGGTCTCATTTTTCCAAGTAATGTATACTCTAAACACCTGCACATTGCGACCGTAATAATCGACAACTTTTTCTAACTATTCAAACAATATACGTGATATTCGGTGGCTCAACACCAGTCAATCTGAGGTCCGCTGTTAAACTGGGAGTACCATAAAGTACTATGACCTTCGAAAAAAGTCAATAATATCTAACTTGACAGATTGTAATCACACTTTAAGATGGCGAAATTTTAGTGACTTTAACCTCGCAGGAAAAAAATTTGGAGTTTTTTAGCCAAAGTAGGGTAAAATTCGTTTATTTATAGCCCATCAAATAGAAATTTGGTAATTTTTAATGACGCAGGACAGTACTTAAGTGCATGAACTGGGTGAGGGGAAGGGCAAAATTTACCTGCGGGCATGAACTAAGGAAACTTAGGGAAAGCTTGAAATACCCGCTCCTCCTCCTATTTGGAGAAGACAGATACATGAACTAGTTTTCTGACAATAATTACGTGGAACACACTTATTTTTTTTGATCAAAACTGCCAAAAAATCTTTTGAGTTAAACTGTCAAATAGTTGTAGTAATGGTTCCAGAAGTTAAACACGGATCAGTATTTTATTTCAGTTTTGCTAAACCTAGTTAACTTGAATTTAATCCTGAACATGCAAAAACTCACTTGACGAAAGAGCAGCCCAGGTTTACTCACCTACAGTTTTCCGACGCGTTATGCTTAATAAAGTACCCAGTTAACACAATGCTTGCATAAAATACAGTCCTGGCCAGAAATAAGTGCAAGAAAATCGATTGAAATTTCGATCGATTTCGATTAAACGAAATTTCGATCGATTTCGATTTCGACCGATTTCGATTAAACGAAATTTCGATCGATTTCGATTAAACGAAATTTCGATCGATTTCGATTAAACGAAATTTCGATCGATTTCGATTAAACGAAATTTCGATCGATTTCGATTAAACTAAGTTACGATTTTTTTTGTTTTGTGTTTCCGTGTCTGTGTTATGATTCTATATATACAGCAATACCAGTCGGTGTTATGCCATTTCCAGCAATTGAATCAATGCCCGAACATACATATATATTTTTACTATCGACAAGAGTGAAACAGTAGGGGACTCGTCCTTTGTGCTATCACTTCTGCGAAGACTGCATAACGGAGAAGAATAAGACATTTCTGATTTAGCACATGTAAGCCCGTATTGAAGCAAAAAGAAACGCGAGCAAGGCAGGAGACACGAAAAAGAACACGAACCCACGCGGCCGACCGCCGCCGACCCCCCCCCCCCCCCCCCCCGGGCCCCCCGAGTAACTGTAGAGATATCTTAGTTTAGTCTATTTTCTGTCTCAGGGACTATTCTTGAACCAGTTTAATTACAATGCATCAAGAATTGCTAGCCGAAGCATTGCACAAGTTATTATAGAGATTATGCATACAGATAAAGATCCAATTTATTTAGAAGTTTGATAGTAACATGGCTTACTTGGACTGATTAGGCTTTATTGCAATGTTGCTGAAAATGAACTAACACGCTTGAACTAAAGAGCAAGATAAACCTAAGCCTTCTGTCAACAATTC